>JALPQI010004541.1:0-67182 GCA_025490895.1 Thaumatotibia leucotreta
AGCAAAAAGTATACGGAAATATAAACACGTGATACGCTATTCTAACGACCGTACTCATTTAAAGTGTCTAAACAATTAATAAGGATTACTATCGTTCTTGCCAGACTTAAAAAAATATGTATACAGATGCATTTGGTAACGGAAGATATTCGCGATTAAAAAATAAAAGTTTTTATCAATGTAACCCCAAAGTTCAAAGTAACCCCAGTTTACGGTATTAAAGAATGTATCGTTTATTATAAATACAAGTTTGACATGGTCTAACTATTGAAATATGTATTATTTTGCGTTTCTATGTTCTGAGTGTATGGTGTGTATGTAATGTATGGCTACTTTCCAAATTGTTTCTTTTAGGGATTTATGGTGCTATAAATATTGCCTATCAAACGTTTTTCGGACAAACCTATACAGCTGAATGTAAGACTACTTCAGCGACTCCATGGTACTATTTTAAGAAGCAATAGGTCAAGATGCTGCCCGAGTATATTATCTAAACGGAGTATTCATGATTCCCCAATCAGGCATACACAAATAAAATGTGGTGGATTTTATGTTTTACATAAAATCGGATTTTTACACAACGTTTTAGATGCCCTTCAAGAAAGTGAATGCGTGCGAGAACAGCGAAGCAGCTATAAAAATCAGCCATACGTAAAAGCCTTAATGAGACACCATGGGCTTGATCCATAGTTAAAACAGGTGGATATAAATGCTCCATGACAGTTATATTAGATGTCAAAGTCAAATACACGTAAGCTACATACCATATTCTCATTAAAGTTTCACAAATTCAGGTCATTTTTTTGGGCAATATTAAGTGCTATGGCAATATCTAAATGATTGACATTACGAAGCACATGAAAGCGTGTCTTTCAAAGTACGATTTTTTTGTGTGTGATGTCGTCTTTTTCGCAAAACGTAAATTTTCTTGTAATAAATTTCTTTACTTGTCCGAAATATGTTTTATTACTCAGGAGGATTGGGTTACTTGTGTCTAATCCAGATGCTTTACGTGAGTTTCTAGGATGAAATGTGTACCTTATTAAAGCAGTAATTAGACACATGTATGTTTTTATATAAAAATGTAATATAAAAAAATATGGCTAAGAAAATACAGGGTGTTTGGTTAGCGGTGTCGGAGCTTTTAAGGGCTTAAACTACAATCAATTTTATCGATAAATTACCAAACAATTTTATTTTTGTGCCAACGATAATTAAATGGCGGCCATTTTAGAATTTCAAACAGACGAATACGGGCGCACGTAATATTTCTGGATTTATACGTTTGTTATCGGTCCTATCCTTGCAAAAAAATCTCGATAGAGAGCTCATTAGATAAGCAAACTAATTAAGCTAATCATTAGACTCAACTATTTGAACAACAAGGCTAAAACAATTTTTTATAATTAAAAATAGTAAAAAATTCACCTTAATTTTTCAATTAATTTAATTTTGCATGAAAACTAGGTCGTTAAGATAGATTTTTGGTGTTGTTGTTTGTTAGTACAGGATGTTAGCTAAAACACAACACCATAATTACAGTTATACCTTAAGTACTTTAGGAATTAGAAGTGCTCAAACATGTACTTTACGTACGTTGGCACAAAAATAAAATTGTATGGCAATTTATCGATAAAATTGATTGTAGTTTAAACCCTTAAAAGCTCCGACACCGCTAACCAAACAGCCTGTATAATAAATGATATACCCTTTAATATAGGCCTCACAAATTTTATGATAGCAGCAAGTATACCCTGGGTGCAACTACAATATACAATCAATACATCTTTCATCCTGTGTAATGGATTTACTCGCGATTATTATATTACCTACTTTGTGAAATATGCAGCACGGAAGCTTAAATAAAAGCATTATCCTATATTCAAAATTAGGTACGTTATTTTTGCGTCATTTGCATGTTTAGTTCGACCCCTGATCATCATGTATAATTATATGCTTTTTTCGTGGATATCAAAAATTTTGAAAATCAGCATGTTTGCATCATTTTTTATGAAATTGTACGCCTGATACGCATGATAGGACTGCGGATATATAACAAGTTTCGTATTAAATATTAATGGGATAGTCTCGCATCCGTGTATTTTCTAAATTAACCGTCTACTTTACACATGGCTTGCTAGAGCTTGCCAGATTATAAATTAATCACTTATATTATTATTATGTTACACTATGTCGTTTCGATTCACACTAGTCACATAGTTGTAGTACTGTAAATATTTTTACTATGAGTATTACAGTATCACATCATCATTGACGGCGACTGTCACGGGTATTAGCGGAGGTTGGATAACGCTTAAAACTAGCGTTGGGAGGTCAAAGAATATGGCCTTAACGCACTTTATTTAAAAAATTGTAACCAGAAAATAGAGTTTTGGAAAATATCCGCCAGGAGCCCCGTAAGTTTGCTCTGACGTCACATTTCTATTCGCCGACAGCATACAGGTATGTCCATAAAATGTTTGACACCTTGCTTGCCTCACCCGAACACTTTGTACAATTGGTACAGAACCGTTGACGCAAATCCAGGATTCACGACCGAAGCTATTAATAGGTTAGCGGACAAGGTAAAATACAGTGACAAATAATTAATCTGTGCACTGGTAGCAGATGAAATGCACATTAGGCTTCAAAAGAATCAGGGAATAATTATGCAGGACTAGTTGACATGGGCACCTTTTACCCATGGTACCACAGCTTTTGTACCACCGGGGGACTACGGGTAATTTTTTTCCCCGTAGACCCACTGCTCTAGTTTTAAGTTATCTTTTTGGATGCGAAAGTTGCCGTGGGCCCACTGGTCATATCCGCGGATAAGTTATTTCCCCGTAGATCTACACCAATGCACATGACACGCCTCCTTCACAACTAAGCAAAACCTTTTGGTAACTTATAGAATTTATTATCAGCGACGCATCAGTTTAGACGGATTATACTTTCGACAACGAAAACTAATTTAATTTAAACGCCGACAAGAGTTCCATTAGATGGGCTTTTATCCCTGCTCTTCACGAGCTACAAGAAAAGAATGAATTACACATTGCCAACAAGCTGACACATCGGCACATTGCTTTTAGAAATTAGGTGATAAATGTAAAATTAGCAACGCAATTATTAACCCTTAAATGCATAGTGTACGACGTATCGTACGTAACCAAAACGTAGTTGGTGTTTGAAAACTAGATATGTATATTATGTTCTTAAGGATGATTTTGCAAGGAAATTTAATGAACTTTCAAATTTATTCCTGATTCGCTGGTGTAACTTTATTAAAAAAAACTTACGTGTCTTTATAAGCAAGATGCCAGAAATTTGTTTTCGTTGCTTGTGTTTAGCCGTTTTTAACTAAGTAAGAAATTATTTATTATTTGAATTTTGTGATGCATACTTCAAAGTTTCTACAGTTACTGAACTTAATATACTTCAATCTAAAAGTAAACAATATTTGCATATTTTATCATGCACGATTTTGCAAAAAAATGCATAATGTTTGATGTATCGAAATTTTGATTAGTAGTAAAAATGACACCCAAAATATGTACACAGATTTTTTTTTCTCGTGTTTTAGACGCCATTAGGTAAAACTTGTACATTTAATTTTTGGAACGAAAAGATAAATTCATGCATTTAAGGGTTAAGCCGCAGCGTAGCTAATGCCATTGTGTTCTGCGACAAAAATCTAGCCTTACCAGAATTTTCAAATTCTGCTGCTGCTGCGACTGCAGAATTCATTATTTATATTAATAATGTTTTTGACATGCTCAATACAGGGAATCTAAAAGCTCACGGTTTCAGCAAACTAATCAGCCAAAGAAATGCCACAGAGACGCTCAAGTATATTGCACAAGCCAAGCAATATTTATTGTCATTTTCTGCCAAAACACAACAAAAAAACAAAGAAAAAAGAATGAAACAAGAGTTGTTTTTCTACAGAAGGACGACCTCTCTAGAAGGCGACAACTGGCACGGGCATAGTAGGTCTCTTAATATGCGTAGAGAGCATAGAATACTTATACGAAACGTTAATCATCAATTCATCACTTCACAAAGCTTACCGTATCTTATAAGTTATAACGTACAAACTTAGCCAAGACCATATAGAATTGTTCTTTGGTAACATACGCAGTCAGGGAGGATATAATAGTAACCCAAATACCGTTCAATTCAAAGTAGCTTATAAAAAGCTACTTTTGCATCTAGAACTCGGAACAAAATTCACCGGTAACGCAATCTCCTTAGAAAACATACCAATATTGAGCGGAAAAAATAACTTAAATACTACACGGTTAGCGCGAGGATATATAAGGTCCTAATTTATTAGTTGCAGATATTTTAACACATGATACTTTACATTAAAATAATTAACTTTAAATATAAATTAAGAAATCTTTTCATGTAACTTTTTTGATTTCATTTTCCTAACAAAAAAATTAATTATAATATCTTCAAAAAAAATCATCATGTGCGTTATCATATGTGACAATAACACTGTCTGTCATGTCATCAAACGACACAATCCAACGGAAAATAATATGACATTGACAATCAAGTATTTAATTTATCGACGTGAAGTGGCCAGTTCCAGTTAAGTGGTACGTAAAAGAGGTAATAGAATCTGTTCAATGAGTTTTCATTTAATAATCACATAAACAGGGTGTTTTTACGTAGCAAATTTGTTTTTCCGTTTTCTCCAAAAAAACATCGTAAAAGCTATAATGTTTCACGGTTTAATAAACTCCAGAGACCGAGTACTATCAGCTGTAAAAATATCTGCATCTAATAAATTAGGACCTTATAGAGAGGGAAGAAGAAACTGACATCGCTACACAGAACATGGAGTCAGCCATAGAAATCGATTTTCAGAGAAATTGTAACATATTGGGGTTATTTTATGCGTCGGAAGATGTTTTTGCTGTATGCAAAAGTAAAGAAGCAGTTATTATACGTCGAATAAAATAAATAATGAACGGCAACTAAATTGAGTCAGACGTTTTAAAACAATTCCTGAACGTTGACATATTTATTGTGCAAACTGGGAATAACTCGAATAATCATCGAGTAATATTAACGAAGTCAATAACCCAGCGGTTCCGTTATCCGGTTGCATTATATTGAAAAAAAAAAATAAACCGCTAAAATCAAGTGCAGATCCAAGAGGCAACTTTACAATAAACTAAATTTGTTTCCAGGGAAACTAGATTTCATCACATATCATAAAATTGTAATCCCATCCCATCCCATCAATCCTCGGATAAAAATGTTAAACATAAAATAAAAGTATCATATCTTCCAATCGTAAGATTTTTTTGGATTTTTATTTGAACGGTAATGTACTGCCATTGTCCAGTAGGTATCATAACCGCAAAGCTGCCAGTGTCAGGGCTCGTGTTGGGTTAAGTTTTAGCGAAAAAGATATGTTTTATATTTTAAAAATATAATGATATAAATTTATGTGGTATATAATGATATTATTATATTGGGTGGTGACAACACCGTCCGTCTACATTACTAATTAAAACTTAAAAACCAAACATACTCAAAATAAACTAAGAAATGCCGTCAGCATCCTCGGTTAAGTGCCTCTAATATAGGCCTATATTAGAATTAAGTTTTCATTTATACTGTATAGGTAATTACTATGTATCTATTTCGTCAGGAAGTTTTAGTTTCAAGACTCATGTCTACTTGCTATCCCGAATCCCTTCATTATCGTGATTGGAAGAAAGTACCTATACCTACCAGTGCACAAATTATTTATTCACATCACCTTTCCTTAAATCGACTTTTTCTTCCCCGCTAGGACGGATCAAAGTGGCACTTTTCTGTTCAAGGACATTTATTTGCCGGTATAAAATATATATTTTTGATGAACTTGTTGATTTGTTCAGTTATTATCTTATCATCCTCCTAGCGTTTTCCCGGCATGTGCAACGGCTCAGGGAGAGCCTAGGGGTCCACTTTGCTGAGTTATTATTCTAATAGTATTAAATAAATCTGTTTATATAATCACTATGTTACCATTTTTCTCTTAGGTGGTGTGAAAAGCAGTATGTGTCACACGGTAGCAAAATTATTTTCACCTTGGGCGTTAACACTTGAACCCCTCGCTACGCTCAGGATTCTAAAATTGAATCTATGCTACATTTAGGATTCAATGTACGCCCTGGCCGTAAATTTATCACCTTTACGACTATTACGGGTAAACACAATGCGCATTGTTGGTATCATCAATTTATTTCGTGAAACCGGTTACTATCTATTAGTAACATGGTTTTTTGCGTTTATAATATTATATAATATATATAAACAATATTTTTTCATTTCAGATTAAATGTTAGACTAATTTAATCATAAACTGTAGTATTATTATTAGACCCCGGTATCGGAGGTGCAAAATGGTAGCTGTCAAGTTCTTAGGGATGGGGTAAAAATATTTGTGATGTCGATAATTGAAGTTACATATCGATAATTTTTCTTTACTATAATAATAAGCTAAGACTTTTAATTAAACGCACCTATTTACGATATAAACTAGGACTATATAATTACAAAATCAACAAAATATTGATTAAATGTTATGTAACATCGCCATACTTTTCATTGAGGCACTTGTTGATGAACCTTCTGAAGTTTGGGTTTTCCAATTTGGTCCAAAGTATATTACAACCGACGAAAAACTTAAGCAGATCTCGGTTACAGTTTAATTGGTTTTATTTTGTTTTTCTTTTAATATTGAGTGTTTTCATACGAGATTGAGTTGCAATGCAAGATAATATATGCAATAGATTACAAATATTGGAATGGAATATCCTTTATTAAATAATCAATATTTTTAGGACATATGTTGTTGATTTTCTCTTGATGGCAATTCGACTCCATGTGTTTTTTTATATTCCAACATCTGGAAATGATGTGTATTCTGCAAATTGTATATTAAATGTTTTTCATTTCATTTTTGAAGTTCAGGGTGTTCAGCAAGAAGTGACTCCACTTTCTATTGTATAATATATTTTAGGCGAATAGACTCGTAAACACGGCTAAATAACCGAAGACGTTGTTGTAAGATGACTTTGACTATCTATTGACATACATAATTTATTATAAGTATTAATATCTCAAAAGTTTATATTCAATATCGTGCAATTCGAAACATAATAAATGTAATAGCAACCAGAGATTTGTATTGTAATAGTAATGATTTATATATTAAATGTTAATTATTATCATAGATCCCAAATAAAGGGATACAAATAAATGGTCCTTATACATAAAAAAATAATTGTACAAAAAACCGAGTATTAAATGTTAATTATTATCATAGATCCCGAAAAAAGGTATACAAATAAATGGTCCTTGTACAGTAGGGTTCAAAATTGCATGGAAAGTTTATGAATGAATTCATTCATATATTGCCCATGCAATTCTGAACGCCACTGAGCATAAAAAAAATAATTGTACAAAAAATTGAGTATCGATATCGACATCACAAAATGTGTTTACCTATCCCTAAGTAAGAACTTGACAGCTACCATTTTGCACCTCCGATACCGGGGTCTAATTATTATTTACGTACAATGTATTCGTACAAATAACGAATCTCTTAACAGTTTTACCTCTTACGACACCCGACATTTTTTAAGGCTGTAAATTGTCATACTAAATGTATGGGAGCTATTTAACGTAGTATTTTTAATATTACTTCATCTATTTCGAAATAGTACATTGTGCATCAAGGGGGTAAGTACGGAATTACTAACGAGTGTCAGAAGCCCGACGCCGTTAGGCTCCGCTTCCGCCGTTCCGCTTACCGACCGTACAATGTTTTTCGTCACACTTGCCGACAAAAAAATAAGATTTTTAGACATAATATTATTAACTGAGATTTCTATTACTCCCTAGGGAATTTCACTTTTCTATTACTCCTGCTATGCACGCAAGCAATGGCGCGCTTAGACAGCAAGTGTGATGAAAAAGTGATTAGAGTAATTTTACTCGTTGGGTAACGTACTTTCGATATCAGTTGGAAGTTTTCTGATGTCTGTTATATTTACGGAATTATGACCTGGCCACACTTACCGATTACACCGTGTAATATACATATAATTATCTTAGGCAGTAGATATTTAAGTTCGCGATTGTACACATACTTCACACGAGTCTTGAAACATGAAATATCGTACCTATTGTATTGGTAACAACACTTACTTAAATAGTCGTAATCCAACTCGTTACATACCTACTTTAATTATATTTATGCTACAATACGGTTCAATGGAAGGCAACAATTTAAACGCCTAGTTTAATTTAAAATCAATTATTTAGTTTAATACTACGACACTGAAATTAAAAAGGGATAAATTATTTAAGATTTCTGTCATGATTATGAATAGATAGATGGTCGTGCGGCCGAGATCACGAACGACATGTCGCGTATAATGAGACCCGCGCGTGAAGCGCGACTGACTGAAACTGCTGTGACGGCAGGCGAGGCCTTTCGAGCGGCGGGCGGTGGAGAAGACGGGACGGCGGCGCCGAGCAGTCTAGGGTGGGCAGGGTGTACGCTTCCCGCTCTCGCACCCCGACCTTGCGCGGCAGTCCCGCTGCCGTACCGTACTACTTTTATAACATAACGTCACGTTTAATGAAATGGTACAGGTAGATAAAGTAGCTATACAGGCTGGAGCAGTGATAAGTTCAATTTCATCTCAATACCGTGAAATTAATCATCTTAAGTGAGAATAGTATTTTATATAATTGTAACAATATGAAGGCTATATAAGTTGAGTACCGGGTTTAGGTCACGAGGCTTGCCGAGTGGCCTAAGTATAAGTAAGGTACGAGACTTAAATTAGCCTTCATATTGTTATGATTGTATACAATACTTTTTTTACGACAGCCAAATACATACCTAGTATACCTACTCGAAAACAATAAAATGGGTTACATACCTACTTAAAGAATGAATAGGAATATTTATACCAATAAATACGTAGTTACCTACACACAACTAAGAGTAAAAAAAGTAAATCAATAATTTTGTTCTTTAGTTTCAGTACAATCTTAGTATTTGATCATCAGTTCATCTGAATCACTCATAATTGTCTAAACAAACAAAAATGCTAGAATATTATTTTTTACCAAGATTTACACATTATGCCGAACATGCCATAGACAAAATAAAAAGAAAATGAGCCTGTTCTCAGTTACGAAACATGTGGTTGCGTTCAAGTATATCTAAACGTCAAATGTAAAAATAATAAAATTATATGATAGAATTGCCACTACTGCAAATGAAAACAAACCTGATACATGGAAGTTGTCCTTAGAAAAAAAAAATAACGGATATATTCATATGATTACTGCTCAGCAGTTATCATATGAACCTATAGACAAATAGACTTTCTTATCGTTTCTCAAATGACGTTAATTTGGATACCGCTGACAATCATCTAATTGACAGATTTAAGTGCTGGAGTACAAAAAAGTATTATTCGATAGCGCGTTTTCATAATTTTCATTAGATAACCAATGATATAATAAGTAAAGATATGTTACACCGGCTCTAAAATTGAAGCGCGCAGATTGTGATAATTCTAACAATCGCTCTTAGTTCTACTCAGACCACCGTGAGGTGTGTACCACTGCCGAGTTCTCGCAAATCACATGAACTGCGCCCTAAAATGTCATTTTATGTAATACAATAGTGAAAACTACGAAATAAAATGCGAAAATGCCCTTAACATCAAACATTATGCGCAATTAAACTGAATTATATATTTTTTTCAATTTTACTATTTATTGAAAATAAATAGGACGCCATTTTGACGTTTTTGAAAGACTTCGAGAAAAAGACAAGCTTATGCTGTTTAAGATCAAGAGTAACAGAGATAAAACAATGTTTATCAATAACAACCTTAAGAATGCACGCGCAATTGTCAAATGCTAGTTGTCTCTTTTTTATTTATTAAATACGAGTATATAGTATTTTGCCATCTCTTTTACGCATTTTGACGTATGAAGATAGGTGTATGTCAACGACAACTGTCAATAAATCGTAGGTGTATGATGTGAAGTATTTATTTCGCTCATTTTGTTAGAGTATAACGTATCTTTACTTATTATATCATTGTAGATAACCAGTTGTATGGTCATTTATCTCCTAATAAGTGTGTACGCATAAATAATAAGGAGGAGACCTACGTTCAGCAGTGGCCTGAGCTAGACCGATGTGTATGGCAAAACAAAATTGTAATTTTTCGTATTATCCACGTAATTTTGTCATATTTTCTTTTCGCCTAAACCTTAATTGGACCATGAGTCTGAACGATAACCAAGTATTCAAGATTGTTTTATTGTGCAATGGGATATCTTGGAGGATGTGAAAATACTTAGTTCGTAGTTATTCATTATTGTATAACTGTTACCAGATCACCTACAAAAGGGACATATGTAATGTATGTATTGACTATTGTTATTTGAGTAAAACCGTAAAAAAAAGTTTTCTAAAGACAATTAAGTGCCGAATATTCGGCATGTTTTGCCGACTAGTCTTTAAGTAAAGACTTATTTCTGATGAGGTTTAAGTTAGAAAAACTACTTTGGACATCGCATATAATGATTTACGTAAGCGTAGACGAATACACAATTTCCACAAATACCAACGGACGTCAAATAGGTAATGTGATGATTTCTTTATAAAAAAAATACCGGCCAAGAGCATATCGGGCTATGCTCAGTGTAGGGTTCCGTAGTTCCGTAGTTATTAAAAAAACGCTGGGCCGATTAATGTTCGGAATAGTTTTATTTTAAAATATTCTATAAGCCCACTATCCGCTATTTTTTTTTTCATGTTTTTTTGGATCAAAAGTTCGAGGGGGAGGGGCCTTTTTTTTTCTGGAGCGGCTATCTCCAAATATAATGATTTAACAAAAAAAACTTTATTTTGGGACGCTTAACTTTTTTTCAAAGAACTATTCAACGATACCCCACACCATAGGATAACAGCAAAATAAAAAATGATACCCACTTTACTATTAGAGGAGGAACCCGAAAACAAAGTACCTTAGCTGCTCGAACATGGCGAATATGCTGCTTGAAACTGGTGAGCAAAATTTAATTTTTCTGTGAGACTGATAAAAAACGATCTATTCACGACACTGCTCGTAAATGTGGTAATTTATTGACTAAACACAGCATGGAAAGTTGCCTATACATCTATTGTCACGAACCAATGTTGAACGTTACGGTTATAGATCGTATCTTAACAAAGATTTCATAGTATAGTTGAAAAAATAACTATTGTAGTTGGCAGGAAATTGGCAGAATTTTTTATAAGGAAGTGTGTAGCGATACGTACTCCATTACTAATAAATCCTTCAAGATCGAACTATATCTGGACCACCCTTAAATGATTTTGTCAGACACATTTGTTTTTTGTTATTGTTTGATAATCTACGCTATCTAGATCCTTGTCAAACAAAGTATGTACTATTGTTAACGAACGGATTTTCATACATATACAGTTATTGACACGATAAGAAATTATTACGCATAACTCTATGAAATGAGAGTTATGCGTAAATCCCGCTGGATTCGGGTGGCACGGGACCGGTCATTGTGGCAGTCTCTCGGCTGACATGATGATGATGATGATGATGATGATGTATGTTCTTATATGTACATCAATATACGATATAATTCTACGTCGTGTACTCACATCCTTTTCCTTAGCATAGTAAAGCGTGCGTCCGCGCAGCTTGAAGTATCGTCGTTGCCAACGCTGGAAGCTGCGCGTTTGCTTCATCAGGAACCCTTCCTTTACCACGGGCTGCAAATAATCATATTTTGATGCAAGTTAAATTCATAGTCTTTAATGGTACGTTTTTATTCTAATTGAAATGTAGCGGGGTAATGTTACAGTACAATCGCTCTAGAATTATCTTCCTTGCTTTGTCTTCTAGATTAGTAATGAATACTCTGTAGTACCTCAATATCTGAACGCCAGTACACACTGAATTTCAGAGAAATTAAAAGAAAATAAATTGTAGACATTATAACATGTGACAATTTCATCATTCACAGTGTTTTGTCAGTACAGGTTATTAAAATTTATACTTAAATAAATTAGAAATCTTCATAATTATTCATATTTTTACTCTATTGTGGTAGGTGTAGAATTTAATTCGGGTAGTCTCAGGGGCTACCACTTTACCTAATTACGTGAATCTATAAAAAACGTTGCCCTCGTATCACGTGTATAGTCTATACTGCGTGCAGTTTCAGGGGCTGCAACTTTACCTTCTGAATACATACTTTCTAATTCATACGAGCGTTGCGTGCAACCTGTGGGATTGTAATTTCGCCGTAATAATGACGGGACATTCAAAAGGGTGCCGAAACCCTTTAAAAAGTTATTTTCTCTTCATATGGGTGTCGGTAGTACCTACTGATTAAACCACAAAGATTGTGCCTATGGTATACGCTCTACTTCGGCACAAAACAAAAAACCGGCGTTTACTTACTATGAAACAGAAGCTTGTATTATGTTTTTCACTTCTCATGCTCTTAAAATGTTATTTTAGTCCCTGCATATCTCTAGGGACTAAAGTAATTTTTTTTAATTGACGTTGGAAACCCGTAAACAGCCACACTCACGGTGTTCAAGAATAAAGGATAGTCGTCATTTTCAGTGTTTGTGTATGGACCACTTTTGTGCATGCCGTGTATACAACCTCTAAACTTTTTTTTAATTGACTTTGGAAACCCCTAAACAGCCATTTCTGGTGTTTATGATTTTTGAAAGAACGATTATTGACATTGAAAATAACCTCAAAATGTCAATCATGCAAAAATATTAAGGAGAATCGATTTATTTTCTTGATATACATGTATATTTAATACTTGTTTAATATATGATTAAATTGATTAAGATTGAATCCAATTTATTACTCATGTTTTAATAACCAATTAGCTTCAAAATAGTTATGTAGTTAGCTCCAATTCGTTGGCTAAATATGCAAGTATTTAAAGCGTCATATTTCGAAAAAGGAATACAGATAAAAACTAAAACGCGGAACGAATTTGATTGCTTATTTTTTGTGTTTTTGTCCATAAGTAATATTGTTCAAATCGTAGTTATATAATTTACGATGTCACGTCATGCGATGAAGAAGTATTAACGCCTTACTCCAGAATGAAGAAGAAAAGTAGAGTGTTTAATTCGGGACTAAACAACCATAATGACACTCGAACTACATCCACCCTCGCTACGCTCGGGTGGATAAATATCTCGTGTCATAATGGCCTGTTTTAGTCCCTCGTTGAACAATCTACTATTGTTTGATGGTTTACACCTTACTTTAATTAAATAAAATAAAAAATAGTACGTTCATCGCTTAACTTGTTCAAAAATTAGAAGTTTTATTTAGGGTATTTTAGCCAAAAACACCAAAAAAAATATTTAAAAAATAGCCAGACTTCGTCAAAGAAAACAATGGCTTAAATGGTTCTAAATGGTCTATACTTACTTTACTTTAAAGCTTTACATCGGTCTTCCACTACAAAAAAAAACCGGCCAAGTGCGAGTCGGACAAGGGTTCCGTACCAGCTGCTCGGTATCTCGAATTAAATTCTACACCTACCACAATAGAGTAAGATACTAGTGACATAAGACATACTACATAATGTTAAATAAATGTAAATAGTTTTAAGTATATTTTTAAGTAACCTATAACTTGTATGTTTGGTTAAACTGTAAATACAAGTTGGTTGAAATAAATAAAAAATATTTTTTTTTATCAATTTATCATAAAAAATGATTTCACACGAGCTAACCAAAAAGATGAAAATAATCATAAAATCTATGGTTTTTAAACCTTACCAGCACGGCAAGCACATCATGGGCGCGGGACGACAAAAACTGCGACATAGAGTTTTCTCGAGCTATGTCACGAATTGGTAGCACAACATGCGCGCGGGTGGATTTCATCAAGAAAATTTTCACCATACAAAATTTTTTTTTTCTTTTATTAATTAAATGCATAAATATGTATCTAGAATTGTTAAGTTATATTTATTAGAGTATCTTGTTATGATTCCACACTAATTAGATGCATAATTTCGAAATTATAGGCATCAAAAATATTTTACACGAGATGGTGATGACGACCATGCCATGGTTATGATTTTTTAATGGATGGCGATGATACTATGTGTATGGTAATGACGATTTACTATATCACAAGATTCATAAGGGTATTAAATCAAACAATTTTCAGTCAAATCAACAAAGTATTTTCAAAGCGCCTTTGAATGTTTGTCGTTTATTCCAAACTTCCAAGCGAGTTTAGTTCCTGTCTCCTTACATTCCTGTACCAAAGAAGATTTTGTCGCTGGCTTCTTTAGCGTCTTCACTGCTGCCTGACTATCCGTATATATGACCACGGCCCTCGTCTGCTGCACTTGCTCCTTTATGAGCCTTACGCACCGTAGTATGGCACAAACTTCTGCCTGAAACACACTCGTATACCTACCAAGTGGGACAGATACCTTTTCCCCCAATTTCGGGATAACTATATAGTAGGTATGCCTGCTCCAGCTAGACCTGTGGAGCTTCTTATCGAACCGTCAGTGAAGCATATCAACGTCGGATGTGCGACGTTTACCTTCCAGTTGTCCCTCTCCCCAATATGCACTCTATATTTCTTATCGAATATCTTCTTCCTCTTTATGAGGTCATTGTGAGTTACCATCATTTCCATTTTAGACAGTACCCTATCTTGTATTAGTTCGTGTAGCTTGTGTACGCAACTTCCTCTCCATTCCTTGTATGCCTTCATTCGGTACCACTGTTCCATGGCCGTCTTTTCCGCTTCTATATGTAGCGCCTTTATACCTAGTATTACCTCTAAGGCGTGTGTCGGGTTGTCGGGTTGCCTCTGCACCTTTGCTAGGTACCTCTGATATTTCTTAATATGTGCTCTGTGCCACCAGACCACCGCTCCATATAGTACTCGGGAAGTATTATCGCCTTGGAGATCCATTCCAATATCCTCGACTTTAACCCCCATTTCCTTCACACCGCTCTTTTGTATTGATACAGTGTTCTTATGGCTTTCGCCGTTTGTTCTTTTACATGAGTTTTGTACCTGAGCGTGCTACCCAGAGTCACCCCCAGATACTTTTGCTCGTTTACCAACTCCAGCTCCTTGTCATGTACCCTCATGGGCCTCATCCCTTCTGTCTTCCTTTTGTTAGTGAATAACACGAGCTTCGTTTTGATGGATTTAAATCCAGTCTCTCTCTCTGCACCATTCCAGCACTTTTTGGATACTACTGGCCATTATGTCCCTTATGGTGCTTAGTACCGGTCCACGTTCGACTATATAGCACTCCGTCATCGGAGTAAGCTTGCATATATAGGCCCCCCCTTATTTTCTTCACTAATGAGTACAAGTCCACCCTGTAGGAAACCTCTTTTAGGACTAATTGACTGTTTATATTCCGCCCAGTGTCGCCTTTATAGATCTACACTTGAGCAATTTCCCTATCCATAGCGCTATTGTCTTGTTGACTCCTTCCCTTCTCAGACTTTTCTCTACCGCTGAACATTTAATGGCACTTGCTACTACAAGAAAAACCAAAAATTATGGACCAATTTACAAAAATTGTCAACTCCATACATACAGGATCATAACCATCCATTGCTTCAGTACCGGTGTTGACACGCTCGGTGTTGACGATTTCACACAAAATCCTAGATTACTTTAGAACACTAATACTTAAAGCAACGTCAACGCCTCACTAGTAAGTTCCTTTAAGGTTACGTATTCCCAAGTAATTAGTTTAAATATTATTCAACGACTTACTGTAAACCACTCGTGGATGGTTATGACGCCACAGCGTGTTAATCACTTATTGCAGTCACATTTTTATGATTTTTTTTGGTTTTGGCCCGCAAAGACAAACGTGTACTCGGTTCCGCTGTTTCACCTGAATTGAGGATGCGGGCGTGGGTACACCCGGTATATTTAGACGCACGAGTACAAAACTACCTCAACTTTGACAGTGCGCTTACGGTGTTGATGAATTTTTGGTGTTAAACTTTTAAATATTTTAAATAGTACTTACGCGATGAAGGATTTTTATCATATTTTTTTGAACGTTTAACAACAATATTTAAAAACGATTACTGAAGTAAAATTCGCAATCGTACGTTTGATTTGCGATAATTTTCAGTACAAATATGGAGGTTCAGATTTTTTTGTTAGATGGTGATGACTTTTGACATATAAAACATTTTATTAAAATGAAACTATTTAGATTTCGATTATTTTGATCAAAGGGCCTTAAAGATAAAACTACTGAATAACGAAACGAATAAAAATCAAAGTAAAAAACCTAAAATATATTTTTTTAAACACCGAAACGCAACTTTTTTCCGAGTTTTGAAATCCACCCGCGCGAGATAGCGCTGACTCGCGATGATCTCTCAAAGCGACATAATTATGTCGCTTGAAAGTCCCACGCGAGATATCCTCAAAATTCGTAGCACAAGTGTACCTTGAGCGATAAAATACATTGCGTTTTAATGTCAAAATGCGACAAATTGTCGTCGAGGTATGAAGGTGGCGAGAAAGTCGAGAAACACATAAAGTTCGTTACGGATTGCAAATTTAAGCTTTCAGTCGAATTATTATTGTAGCTTCGAGCTATGTATTGGTAGTTATGAATAATCTGTTTTAGTACATGCGTTCTAAGGCATTATTTAATGTTTTAATATTAACAAACTTCGTTTCATTACCGACCCTACAGTCGATACCGTAAGGTCTGAAGACCCATGTGGTTCAATAGAGAATCAAATGCTAGTAATATTTTTAAAAGCAGCGGTTGTAAAGAAGAAGTATTAATGTACCTACCAATGCTAATAGCTATTGAATAGAAGTATCTAAGGGCAAGATGCATAATAGTATTAATTGTGATAGCGATGTTCTGTGTAGTATACCGTACAATTACGCAGCTATATTTTACAAGTACAATATAATTAAGAAAAGCGGCATTTGTACACATAATCTATATAGGAAAAGGTAGATCAGCCTCTATTAGTTCACGGCTGCATGGGCAATGTCCTTTCCTTAGCCTATGCGCATGGAATCATTAGGAGGTTAATATCTATATATATAAACGGCCAGGCGCGGATCCAGGACTTCGTTGAGGGGGGGGCACTGCCCTATGATAATATGATAGTATTGTATACTTCCAGCACCTAGACATACATAAGTCCAGTGTGATGGGGGGTCAAGTGCCCCCATTGCCCCCCCCCCTGGATCCGCGCCTGTAAACGGCAATGTCCTGACTGACTGACTGACTTAAATCAACGCACAGACCAAACCGCCGGTCCTAGAGAGTTCAAACTTAGCATTTAGATTCTTTATAATGTCTAGAGGCGCACTAAGAACGGATTTTTGAAAATTCCTCCCTTGCAGGGGTTAAATGGGGGGTTAAAGTTTGTATGGGGAAATAAGATTAGTTGGGCTATTTTATTCGAAACTTCACATGAATGTTTTTAACAATAAATAAGTAAACACGTGTTTCAGGTTTTTTGAAAATTCATTCTCTATGGGGGTTAAATGGAGGGTTAAAGTTTGTATGGGGAAATAAGATTAGTTGGGCTATTTTATTCGAAACTTCACATGAATGTTTTTAACAATAAATAAGAAAATACGTGTTTCAGGTTTTTTGAAAATTCATTCTCTATGGGGGTTAAATGGAGGGTTAAAGTTTGTATGGGGAAATAAGATTAGTTGGGCTATTTCATTCGGAACTTCACATGAATGTTTTTAACAATAAATAAGTAAACACATGTTTCAGGTTTTTTGTAAATTCATTCCCTGTGGGGGTTAAATGGAGGGTTAAAATTTGTATGGGGAAATAAGATTAGTTGGGCTATTTTGTTCGAAACTTCACAAGAATGTTTTTAATTATTAATAAATAAACACATGTTTCAGGTTTTTTGAAAATTCATTCCCTATGGGGGTTAAATGGAGGGTTAAAGTTTGTATGGGGAAATAAGATTAGTTGGGCTATTATATTCGAAACTTCACATGAATGTTTTTAACAATAAATAAGTAAACACGTGTTTCAGGTTTTTTGAAAATTCATTCCTGGAGGTTAAATGGAAGGTTAAAGTTTGTAAGGAGGAACCAGATTCGTTGGGCTATTTAATTCAAAACGTCATAGAAGTGTTGTTGCCAATGAAGAAGTAGGTACTTATCTACATACCTCTACCATGTTATATTGTACGAGTATTTTACCTCGAGTAATTGTATTTAAAAAAAACTAGTCCTAAGGGGGTAAAAATGGGGTTGAAAGTTTGTATGAAAAAAAGTTTAGTTTTAAATTAAGAAATTTCATATTGCGTAAACTAATTTAGAATAAAAATCTAAGAAAAGTAATTCCAGGATTTTTCAAAATTCAGTGTTGAAATGGGGCTCCAAAGTTTGTATGGCGAAAAAAGATTAGCTGGACTAATTTATCCGAAACTTCGCAGGAGTATTCTGTAAATTAAATGAGAACATAAATAATTATCCTTTATTTAAAATTTTCGAAAAACAAACAAACAAAGTTTAATTATTTATGTTTACTTATGGTTCTAGAGATTCCAAATTTAGCACGTAGGTTCCTTTAAGGGTGTAGGGGTGGCTTAAAAAAAAATCAAGTCAAAATCCACACCCTAAGGGGTGCAATGATAGGGGTCCAGAGTTTGTATGGGAAAACTTGATTATTTAAACTATTTTATTCGAAACTTTACAGGAGTAGTCCTAAACATAAAAAGATAAAGATGTGTTTTAGGTTTTTGAGAATTCAACCTCTGAAAGGGGTGAAATGGTTAAACAGTAAAAAAATATGGATATCGTTTCTGTGGTTTATCGAGTCACTGTGGTGGGAGTCCTGATTGACTGACTCATCACCGGTTAAATGTTTTGGCTTGACTATTCAACCATAAGAGAAAAGGACGAAGCCTGTGGCGGATTACATTATTGTTTTGTAGGAACCCGAATATCTGAGAATTTCAACCGCCTAATTTTGGTGGCATCATTTTTGCCGAAGTTTCTAAACGTCTCAATGTTATACTTCGCCATTTGTATAAGGTATCGTGCCTCCTTAAAATGACAAAGTAGAACATTGTAACAAATAGAAACTTCGACAAAAATTATGCTGAAACGCTTAGATATTCACCCAGGAAATGACGATGCCTGCGTTGCTAATTTTAATTCGTGTAATTTATTTAATTATGTCATACTAATAAATATGCTGTTCAATGAAACAAACTTCAGACAGAATGTAATAAGGTAAGATTCTACTTCGGTTTAGGAAAGGTAAGAACTGCGATCCCACACAGAAACGAATCTATCAAAGTAGGTTTTGGGTTAGGTTAGAACTGCGACCCCACATAAAAACGAACGACTATCAAAGGAGGTTCAGGTGAGGTTTTTACATTTTTTTTCATAAAAGTCCAAAATCTACGTGTGCGAAGCCGCGGGCAAAAGCTAGTATACCCATAATCGGGAGTAGTGTGTCCACTATGATGATGCTGCTGTCCATCATAGTGGACACACTACTCATACTACTACCCATTGATAAATAAATAGTCAATGACATTCAATCCTTTAACCGATTCTTACGACACTAACGGGAAGAGTTGGGGTGGTGACAAATGTAATCTTACTACCGTCTCCACACGGCTATTAATAACGCGTATTTTAAACAAATAAAAATATATATAATAAATAATCGAGTATGTATTTATTACAAAAAATGTATTTATTATAATAACATGTATTAAATACTCAATGTAACAAATATTTGTATCGTAAAGAACAGTTGAGCCGAACAAGTTTACAATCACAAATATATTAATAGTTTAATTAGGTAGGTAATAAACGCCTGTAATTTCTGCTCTATTGTAGACGATCGTCTGAATTGAATGGGCACTTTTATACCTTGCCGCGGAAGTTCGCGTCCACGGCGTTATATTTCTTCCACTATGTGAAATGTGATTTACTAACATAAATTGTAACAACATGAAACCTCATACATATAGTGAAAAAATATCATACACCCATGGGCTGTAACTTCAACGATATGCTTTAAAACCACCCAACCAAACGCAGGCTGCGCCACGAGCTCGGGCGCCAAGCGTACTCTTGTTGTTCACGACGAGCTGCAGAGCGGGACTCAGCAGCCGCCTTCATGGTTGTTGTGGTATCCGATTTGCTGATTGCGAACCTTTTTCTTCAGTTTGCGCCATATCTTTAAACAGTATGAATAATTGATAAATACCATGCTTTATTGACAGCTCCGCAAAAATAACCTGCAGATCAAATAAATAATCGTAGTATGATTTTTACTATAGGTACATAATACGGTCCATTCATCCTTACTTGTCTTATCTAGTAAACAACCTTCTAACCTAAAAGTACACGTCTTCTGTTGTAAATTGCCGTTTCCTTGATTAAAAATTAAACACTTTTCTAATCACTACGGACGGACTGCACAAATACGAACTCAGATATTTTGGTATAGCCAAATATGGCAGTTTACAACAGAAAACGTGCACTTTTAAGTTAGAAAGTTGTTTATTAGATAAGACAACTAAGGATGAATACAATGAACATACATTTTTAGTCACAAACAAAACATACCTAAAGTTCTAGTCAAATAACCCGCCCCGTGTCATCCCTGGCGCAAAAGTGCCCATCACGCTCGCGGCATTGCCACGCTGAATCGCGATTGACAATTTTTGTACCAGGAATGTCCCGGAGCGAGGGTCAAGACCTCTCTGTTGTAAACGCCAGGATGAATGGACCTATCAGACGCGATGTATGTAACTTAAGGTGTTACTTTTCTTGACCATACTTGACCTTAATAATTAAGTTGGTATATGCAGGATATCCGATATATCAACTACTTTTAGGTCATAGCGTAGGTATATTGTTTTGGAACCTGGAGGATGGATTAAGGAGGCGGGTATCGGGTACGAAAACGAAACCCTCATATTTCCATCATAAATTTAAATGATTTGTACAAGCTTTCATCGAAATACCTGCTGGTAATTCGAAGACCCGATATATTTATTTTTTGGAGTTTGACCCAATTTAGGTACTTCACCTTTTCCGGATCCACATTCTCCCTCTGAAAACTATGGGTTTAGTTCAGTCAAGTGCAAAAATAAGTATCGAAAGAATCCGTTCATAAATATGTTACGACGTTCTTATTACACAGAATTAGAGTGCACTGGGACATATTTTTGAACGTTTTTGTATACCCCTTATTTTGTCTTCGACTGTTCAACGACATCTTGCTTTGTATTATCATTGAGCTCCGATGACTGAAATATAATTCATTCATAACATAAAATTTTAATAAAGAACTATGAACATGAATTTCAAAAATATACGGTTAAAATGTAAATAATCGTAACTAACATCCACAGTACCTAAGTAACGTATAAAGAGTATAAAAGGCTATAGTTAACTTAAATTTTACGTTCATGAGCCATTTAAAATATCGCCACCAAACACAATCTACAAATGTCATGTGACAGATTATTATTATGACACTTTGACATTTTCATATTAAAATGTCCTATCTCTTTAATCTTTATACTACGTGAACGAGACAAAGTTATCGTGACTAGAGATGTTTCATTTTTAAAGCTTGCTGTTCACTCATCATTCGACATTATTTATACCGAGTCAGTGTTGCTAGGAAAGAAAAGTTAGTCCCACACATAAATGGCAACACTTGTTATGTCGCCCGCGGGATGACTCTTTCGCATGGAACTAATTTCTCGAGCTGTTAACTTACCAAAATCGAGAAAATGACGGCTAGAAATATTGACAGCCGCGATATGGCTTTGTCGCAGCGCGAGCTATCTCGCGCTCAATGGTGTGCTTACCGGGCAGTACCTAACGAACCACGTAAGGGTTGAGTTTAGCTGATCAATAGATGTGTCGTCAGCAAAAGTATGATATATGTATAAACAAACATTATCCACAAGCAGTTTATTTACAGTTCAGTTGATGACGGCAGTAAAAATACGTTTATCACCATCCCAACTCCTCCTTCGGGTGTCGTAAGAGTTGGCTAAGGGATTCAAGTGTCACTGACCATTATTTGACAAAATAATGATGATGGGCAGAAGCGTCATCATAGTGGACACCGTACATTACTGCGATCGCCAATACGATTGCCCAGCGTGGCGATTATAGGCATTTACCTCCTAATACGCATAGTTAATAGGAGAGGCCTACGTCCAGCAGTGGACTTTCATAGGCTGATGATGATGATGATGATATTTACATTCTTTCCAAATTAATTTTTTGTCGCAGTCGAGGCAAAAAAAGCTTTCAATCTGGATAGAATATGAATAAACTGCTTATGGGTTATGGTTAATGTTTGTTTATACATACAGGGTGGTCCAAACCTTGACGTCAAAAAATTTTTTTTAGATTCCTCACGTCATGAGCTATCAGAATATACCCCATGTATGTTAGCCGATTTTTTGTAGTTTTCGAGTTATGAATTTTTGAAAAAATTTTTTTGAGTAATTCTTGAATGAAGAAATTTATTAATAAAAAAAAAACTATTGGGCTTTTTAACTAGTTTCTTTTTGTAAAAGTATAACTACAAATAAACCATTTACTGACAAAAAAATTAGCGTCCTCACCTTGATACAAGTAGGATAAAAAATACCAAATTCAAAATTTTACGTTAATAACGCATCAAAATAGCATTAATGTACGTAAATAAAAAAAATGAAACACATCCCAAGGATTTTTGGTAATCTAAAGACTGCCATAGACCTTAAACCTTCGCAAAAGCAAAAAAAAGTGATACTTAATGATGAGGATTTTTCGGAGTAGTCGGTCAAATAAAATGAAAAAATCTTAAAATTTTCAAGATTTTCACACAATTTTTTGAATAACTACACAAATTGAGTTTTCGTGGTATTTTCTGTTTTTGTTTATTGATAAGAACAAAAAAAACAGACGAAAATTTACTTTATTTTTAAATGAAAAATTTAGAAGCTTTTTTTGAAATTTATTAAACCGACTACCCCGAAAAATCCTCATCATTAAGTATCACTTTTTTTTTGCTCTTACGAAGGCTCAAGGTCTAGGGCGGTTTTTAGAATACGAAAATTCCTTGAGATATGTTTTATTTTTTTATTTACGTACTTTGATGCTATTTTGATGCGTTTTTAGCGTAAAATTTTGAATTTGGTCTTTTTTTATCCTACTTGTATCAAAGTGAGGACGCTAATTTTTTTGTCAGTAAATGCTTAATTTGTAGTAATACTTTTACAAAAAAAAACTAGTTAAAAAACCCAATAGTTTTTTTTTATTAATAAATGTCTTCATTCCAGAATTTCTCAAAAAAAAAATTTTTCAAAAATTCATAACTCGAAAACTACAAAAAATCGGCTAACATATATGGGGTATATTCTGATAGCTCATGACGTGAGGAATCTAAAAAAAATTTTTTGACGTCAAGGTTTGGACCACCCTGTATATCATACTTTTGCTGACGACACAGCTATTGATCAGCTAAACTCAACCCTATGGCGGTTCGTTACTTGTATTATATTCCTCAGTCTATCCATTTCCATTAACACTTCATTGTTGCAAGGTCTCTTTTCGGTTAATTTTGTGCAATCTAATTCTTCAATCTGTAGACCGTCTAAAGACTAAACTCTACTCAGAGCTTCGTAGGTATGTTTGTCCAGCAGCGAAGAGTTTCGAACCTAAATGAACCAGGGCATGTTCGACAGTACTTCTCAGCATCTTATGATCTGTTGACGCCCATCCTGGGTTACACTCTTCGTTCCGCTGTGCCGTAACTGAATTTGATCTGGAACTGCTTTGATTTGGGTTCTATAATATAAATTTGAATACCATCGCCGTTCGATCGCATTCCCGAAGTTTATTCGAACTAATGGAATATATGTCAGAAGAGTAGCGACGAGAACGAAAATCCAAATAAACCTGCCTTGGAAGTTTATGCTTGAAGGCTTACCGGAAATGTTATATTTAGAGCATCTGTTTCTGTCAGTTCTAGGAAGGCGTCATCGATGACCGATGCATTTGAGAAAGGCTAATCGCTAACTAATAATATCTTTGGATGCTCCGGGCCTTCGGCCTTCGCAGGTGGCCTGTGGCCATCCATTTCGTTATCATGTTACCCATTGTGTTGGGTGAAGACCTGAGCGTTTGAATCGCCTAATTTTGGTGGCATAATTTTTGACGTAGTTTCTAATCGTTACAATGTGCTACTTTCTTATTTGAAGGAGGCGCTGTACCTTATACAAATGACTAAGTGTAACATTGAGACGTGTAACGTAAAACTTCGGCAAAAATAATGCCACCAAAATTAGGCGGTTGAAACGTTCAGATATTCACTCAATTGCAGTAGCACCAAAAAACGATCAAAGTCAGCTAATTTAAGACCTCTTAGTTAATTACAAACGCCAGAAATTACAGCTTTTTAACTTTAATGATCAGATTTTTTCATTTGAATTTACCAGATTTTTATGCGTACAGTATACCCCTTAAAGCTATAAAGTATACAAAAAAATAGATATTTACATGTAACCAAAATAGGCTGTAATGTAAGCCAATGAATAATCTTTAAGAATAAAAACCAAGTGATACTGGATTTACAGAGGCTGTTTTCTGAAAACATTCGACGAAATGTCTAAATTCGTCCAATTGGTGACCGACAAACTTAAGCTTAGTTAATGATTTATCAAGGGGGTTACAGCCAAGTGCCACAAAAATTAGTGACGTTAGCCTGGAAGCTGTCAAGGAATATAATTTTTTTATCATTTCCTTCATTTGAAAGCCATTACGGTCGGGATAAACCTGACAAAAGTTCTTGGCTCCCCATTTGTGTCTAGCTGATAGGTACAATGCTTATCGCAAGGTTGTCGAAGATCCAGTGTCAATAACCATATATGTATAACTGGGTACTTATGAGTCAAAACCGTTCTTTCAAGAAACCATACCTGGACACCTGTTTGAAGTGCTACACATTTGAATCGGAAATTAAATTATGTGAAGACAAGAAAACAAAAACAGAGAAAGAATGGAGAAAGAAACGCTGATAGCAGAGCACGTGAGAAAAGCTATCAGTATTTATGAAAGGAAAGCGAGAGACAAGGAGCTTTCACGTGAAAGTACGGAAACTATAGTCGCTGTGTCCGATCTACGGCAATGTTTGCCAATCGCGTAGGTACCTAAAAACAGGTACTGTTTATTATAAAAAACAACTATGGACCTTTGATCTGACAATTAGAAACTCTACCGCAAACAAGACATACTGTTTCATGTGGCTCGAAGCCATTGCAATTTTGTACTTGACGGCTGATTTTTATTCGGATTCGTGTTACGTATAAAATAAAAACTTTTATATGGTTACTATGTTTCTGCTTGCGGTACGAAATCACCCAAGCCTAGAAACTATCACACATAACTTTTTTGTACCGGGCCATAGCCATATACAGGGTGTAATCGTTAAGTGTGGCCAGGCCATTATTCCGTAAATATAACAGATATCTGAAAACTTCCAACTGATATCGAAAGTGCGTTACCCAACGAGTAAAATTGCATTAATAACTTTTTCTAAATAGATGGAGTAATATTAAACATACTAAGTTAAAACGCTCCCATACATTTAGTATGACGACTAGCCTTAAAAATGTCGGGTGTCATAACAGATAAAACTGTTAGAGATTCGTTATTTGTACGAATACATTGGAATAAAATAATAATACTACCGTTTATGGAATAATTAATCTAACATTTATTCTTAAACAAAAAAATATTCGTATTAAAACTACTCTTTGAATAAACGGTTACGTACTAAATATATGGAAGGGTTTCAAGTTAATATTTGAGATATTTCTGATTTTATTTCAAAAAAGTTATTAGTGTAATTTTACTCGTTGGGTAACGTACTTTCGATATCAGTTAGAAGTTTTCTGGTATCTGCTATATTTACGGAATTATGGCCTGGCAACACTTAACGATTACACCCTGTAGAGTGCGACGTGTACCATGCGACATTAAAAAAAGCAAAAAAACTAAGATAATATATCCACCACCCCCGGGACTGGTACCAATCAGTCCGTACGTGAAGAAATAGTACATTATGCATCTAAGGAGGTAAGTACGGTATTACTAACGAGAGTGTTAGAGGCCTGACGGCTTTTAATGACTCGAGTTAGTAAGCCTCTCGAAAGTGAAATTCCCTAGGGAAGCAATGGCGCGCTTAGACAGCAAATGTGATGAAAAAAACATTACTTTACCGTTGTTGAAATTGACACTGATCTTCAGTGCAAGGACAAGTAGATGAAGAAAAGAACAAATTCTTAATTCCAGATATGGCGATCTTCAAATACTCTCGAGAAGACTTCACCAATTTATTTTACTAGGTTTACGACAGTGAGTGAGAATACTATAAGGTTTATAAGAAAAAGAGGAAAATCCCGATGCTGACCAATATATTCGAGACCGAGACAATCCTCCGACTTACGCCGGTTCGATTCCAATATCAGTGGACATAAAACGTGATCTCATGTTTGTTTTATCACTGATCAACCCAAGTGCAAGATGAGAACTTATTATGTTCTGATTTTCCTTCATATTACCTTCATTAAACAATATATTGTTGAAATAAAATTTTCATCTAATTTGCTGTTTAAAGGTCTTAGGTATTGCATCTAGATGTACTGCCTTCAGTACATCTAGATGCAATACCTAAGTCTTTGTCCTTACAAAGTGTTATTTAATTTCAAAGGGAGTTATGAATATAGTTTTAAAAAATTCTACCCACCCATACATTACACTTCAGACTAAAGGCCCATTTACACTATACCACTTTCTTGCACATTCCATACAATAAAATTAAGGCAATAAAAAATTGATTAGTCTAAACCTAACGTGATATTCTTGAATATTGAAAGCAACTCGAATACAATACTAGCATAGGTGTAAACAGAGGTCAATAGTTTATGGTATGCAACAATTGCTGTTCAATTATATCATTTCAAAGAGGGATTTTGTGTGGGTGAAGGGGTGTTCAAAGTTGCTGCGATTAACAACGGTATTACAACATGAAGTGAGCAGAGCTCAGTTCTATTATTTGCTTGAAAAAATATGTGCTTTAATCCAAAAACAGAATACAGTGCTTCGTAATGCTATTCCAGCTCGTATTAAACTTGAAATTATTTGGGTACCGGAGATTCATACGGCACCCTAGCTCAATTGTTTAGAGGACCTAAGTGTACCATTAGTACCTTTTTAGTCGAAGTACTAAATGCGATTTATTCTGTATTAGAAGATTTAATACAGGTAATAATATATGTTAAAGAAAATAACTAAATGATTGTATACTATATTTGGAAAACAGTATTTTTTTTCTCTTTATGTATCCAAATTCGATTCAAAATGATTTTAGTGCAGCATCGCGGGCATCTCGATTTTTATAGTTAATATTTTCCGTATCCCACAGGCATTCATGATATTGGTATACCTATTTCTATAAATTTTATCGTATCCGGAGAGCCAAATTTAAACATGTTTTTGCTCATATTTCTTAAGACACAACAGAAAATAACAAAAAATCACTAACCACCAACTTTCAATATTGAACGAAAATATGCGGCGGCGAATACGTGCAATAATTGCAGCAATACGTTATTTATTGTACAACTAAAGGGTTTAGATTTATCAATACATGTATGCAATTAATTAATTCCGTGCAATAATGTCATCAATGTAAAGTAAACGAATGGGGGTAGAAATAATTTTCGGGCAATTATTGCATTCAATAATTGTATGCAAGTTTTTGATAATTGCTCAGGTGTAAACACTTTGGTTCAATTATTGAATACAATTATTGAAAGGCAAGGATTGTATGCAATAATTCCCTTTTCTTGTACAAGAAACTTGCATAATCTAAATGGGCCTTAAGGATGTTTCATTCAGCCAAGGATTTTTGTTGCCCAACCATAATTTGACTAATAAAATATTTAAACAATCTCCTAGGTAAAAAGTGCATTTTATTTATGTTTTACAATTATTAAGGTGTATTTTGCATTTACTAATTTAACGAAGTCCGATAAATCATTATGATTTACAATAATATAGGATTATCTGTGGTACTGGTAGAAAGAAATTTAAAAAGTTGACCATTGTTTTTCGCGGCGACAAGTTAATTCTTTTTGATTGATTCAATTTAATATATGTTTTTTTGGACATTGCATTGAATACTCATAAGTAATTGACTGTGTGTTTGTTTAAAAAAGTGTTTATTATAAAAACTATGGATTCATCGGAGGAATCCGACATACATGAAGATCCGATAGTTGCAATGCCGCCGCCGGACATGTTAAACGCGGCTCAATTCCTTCAAGAATAGTACATTACTACCGAGGCCGGGAAGTGACTGGTTGCCGGCCGAATATATGTAGACGGCCGAGCGAAGCGAGGCCGGATAGTATTCGGACGGCAACCCGTCACTTCATGGCCGAGGTATGTATAATGCTTTTCTCAAACATGCAATGAAATGAAACAAAAAAAATTATCTCCATTCTTAGAAATAGGCATGATGACTGGCAAGTCAAATCAACATCTTTTTTCGAACTGTCAAAACGATCACCACTATGGAATTTTATATGAAATACTCAAAAGTGACGTCACGTTTGAGTACTGCCAAATGACCTACTCTTTTAAGTTCTTTTCAATTTATTAAATAGAAGTTCTGTACAAAAATTACAGGAATCTACATCTTAGTAATAATTTATTCGTGTATTATGTCGTGCATAATGTTAAATAATTTATTTTAGCAACAGTCATCATCCCTATTATAAGTCAACTGCATAACTAAGTCTTTGAAAGTTTGAAACACAACAAAAGTCAAATACTTTTTTTTATATATTTTAAGTCCTTGTGGACAGGCGAAAGTACTAAGCTATACTGCCTTAAAAATCAAATACGACACAGACACCTCATTTTTTTTTAAGTTCGACCTGTTTGAAACGCGCCAATTTTTAATTCTAAAAAGCAGTATTAGACGACTCGGTCTGTTGGGTCCAATTAATCGCATTCGGTGATCGGGGCCGACGGATCGCACTGTATAATACTGCTTTTTAAATATTATTTTGAGTAGTTATTGTACATATTTTAAATTATATAATTTAAATACTTAATTATAACTGCAACAATTAGCCAATCATTTTTTTTATACTTATATTACTTACAGATAATTATTGGCTATAAGCCAAGATGCCAGGTCACAACCCTATGTCGAATGAAAATTAAAAAAGTGGCACTTGCCGGCCTAGGCCGGCAACGAGGTACTTCCCGGCCACTTTTCAGGCACGTAACTACAACATTTCATTGCATGTTTGAGAAAACTCTATTTCCCGCTAAGTCTAAAGAAAAGTATATCACGTGTTATGAGAACTTAATGAAGTGGAGAGCGGACAAAAAAGCCGCAACACTTTCAGAGACGATTCTTTTGGCGTAGGTACTTCGGCGAACTTGCCGACAAGTACAAAGCCGGTTCTTTATGGGCCATATTATATTCCATGTTAAAAACCACATTACAAGTCAAAAACAACGTAAATATTGATTAGTATTTACAATTAAAGGCTTTTTTTAAAAGAAAGGTTGAGGCCACACGTCCTAAAAAAGTCGAATGTATAAGATTTTGTCTTATACCTACTTAATTTTTTTCTCTGTATTTTATCCCCAAATGTGATGAAAAACATTGTGTGTAACTCAGGAGGTAAGGATATTAATAACTAGTGTCTATTATTCACGTTATTAATATCCCACTTACCTCCCTTGTTGTACAATGATTTGTAATGTAGTAGCATGTCCTAATGGTGAAAAGGGGTATACATTCAATTGTATTCTTTAATAGGATGGGTAGCATAGATGAAAAAGGGTATTAGTTCAGTTATATATAACTTATAACCTTTGGAAGCACATCTGGGTAAGGATATAACTGATTTTTTTTACCATCGACAATAGATAAATATAAATATTACAACAGCAAAGAAGATTCTTCAACAAATAAAACTGTGTTTTAAGTTTATTTTGTAACTTTAGTAGTTAAAGTACAGTAAACAAAAAAAATGGCATAATTATAAACTCCATCAGTTTTTTGCGTCTCGAAGTTGTGTTTTTGAGTTTAACCCCTTTTCACTAGAGCCGCAGAATTGAGTGCCTATTATAAAGATACATAAAGACCTAGCTTATTTTTAAACTTATTAAAATGAAATTGGAGCACAATTTTACACCTTGAAATAATGACCCAATTAGGGTGCGGCTCCACTGAGGCGGAGAGGAGCGGAGATGTGCAAAATTGACCAATTACATTCTTTAAATTCAAAATTCTAAACACTGTCATGCCAATGGTCTGGTCTCATTGGCCAATTTATAGTTTATAATTATAAGTAAGTACACATACACGTGTATTATTATTGTATTGAGTGGTTAATAAGATAAAAAATAGATATAAAGTATGTGTGATTGTCTAAAACTAATAGGAAGTTACTATTTAACTGAACAAGTAGATATTCGTATTTGGAGCGTATAAAGAGGAAGAAATGTATATAGGTATACAGGGTGTAATTGATAAGTGTTTACAGGCCATAATTCCGTAAATATGAGAGATGTCAAAAAAATTTTGACTGATATCGAAAGTACGTTACTCAACAAATAAAATTACATTAATAACTTTTTCTAAATAGATGATTTCGTCCTATTAATGCAAATACCGACTAAGTGACTTTTTCACGAAATCGTGTTTTTTACGCCTTTGGAATAAGAATTTCAAGGACTACAATCTAGTAAAACCCATGTTTTGATACGACTCTCCGTTCCAAAGATAGCTTTTAGATAAAGTTACTTAAACGTCATTTTACTGAAATATTCACTGCCAAAATCTGATATACATAACATAATACAAAACTTTATGCTTTCTCCGCCAAGTAAAAACTGTTAATGGTACATAGTGTTTATTTGCATTTATACATTCCCATTTTAAGTTTTACCAAAAAATATTATATATACTTATTTGGTTTTAGCATGAAAATGATTCTATTAAATTTTATTATTTATTATTTATTATAGGCGAGCAGCTTTTAGCTGACGTGCCTATGTCACACAGTGTCCAAAAAAAAAAAGTTAATATATAGTTCAAGTTGGTAAATTTCACAAAAGTCACTTCACATCACAGAGCTCGAATAGATTATTAGTCCAATTTATTGTCCAAAAGCCATTTGTCAAGTCGGTTTTTAAAAGCATTAACTGAGGGAGCAGTGACCACACTGTCCGGTAAGCTATTCCAAGCCACCACAACACGGTTAGACAGCGAGTGGTATGCAGCTTTAGTGTTAGTGGAAGTACGGACAATTTTTAGGCTGTGACCTCGGGTATCGCGGCTGACTGTTCTCATACAGACTATGTTGTGAATGTCGGGGAGGTTGTAACAGTGGGTAACGATCTTGAAACACTCAATAAGGTCTCCTCTTGCTCTTCTTGCTTTAAGTGTGGGCAACATCAAAACCTTTAGCCTCTCTTCATACGGTAGACGTTTTAGCTTAAAAGGGATTTTAGTGGCTCTTCGCTGGACACTCTCCAAAATGTCTATATCTTTGACGAAATACGGACTCCACACCTGGAACGCGTATTCAAGAAGAGGCCGAACATATGTCTTATAAATCTTTACAAAAACTTCAACTGACACGCATTGAAATGAGCGCTTAATGAAATATAAAAACGAGTTTGCCTTTTTGACAATATTATTTATGTGCTCAGCCCACTTCAAGTTATTTGTGATTGTCACACCGAGATCCTTCTGACTTGTCACCGCCGCAATCGGGGAGCTCCCTATCGTGTATTGGACCATGGGATTTTTCTTACCAAGGTGCAATTGCAATTGTTTATTTTACGACAGGTTGAACACATTACATGCCTTTAGCATGTTTTTCCAGTAGATAATTGTTTCCAAACAACGCCAATATCATACTGCCAAAAAATTTAAAAGCGACTTAGTTGCTTTTGCTTGTAGTTCTATTTCAATATTGACGTAAATCTCTACAGGAGAAACCAATTATGTGCGCGTACGAACTCCACGCCGTAGTAACTTCACTCAGTTGCGACTCACGCGCCGATGTCATAGGTTGTTGTTTCTCGTAATGTTTGTTAAAAAAGTCGTGTAAAAGACTATTTTAGCGCTAGTGTATAATTACCAGGGCCCGTAACTTTCATGCCGATGACATCAATTTGACGTCACGCTCCATTTAGGGTGATCCAAAATAGTTTTATTGTTAAATATTAATCATTAGTCGTCAATCATTTTAATCATGTACAAATAACTTCAAAAGTAGGCTGTTTACACGTGAAATAAATAATACCTACTTGATACGTGCTTTACGTTAAAGAGGAATTCCGTTTTCTACGTAGGTAATTATGGAAATGTGTTAACAATATCATTAAATAAAATGTATGTATGGAAACAAATCAAATAGATTTACTTATGGTTCACGTATCAAGTAGGTATTATTTATTTTACGTGTAAATATACTACTTTTGAAGCTATTTGTACATGATTAAAATGATTGATGACTAATGATTAATAATTATTAATAAAACTATTTCGGATCTAGGGTGATCCGAAATAGTTTTATGGAGAATGGAGCGTGACGTCAAATTGATGTCATCAGCATGAAAATTACGGGCCCTGATAATAACAATGAGTGCAAGGAGTAGAAAACTCGTTAGACTCGCCACGGAGAGCAAGGGAATTTCCTGGCTTTATTTTTCCTAACAAAACTTTCAATAATGTATGACTACCGGTTATCAAGTGTACAAATACTACTTATATTATTACTGTTATGTGTAATTATAAAATGAAAAGTAACATCCTTAGTCATACATTATGGTGTTATTTAGTTTCGGAGGCCTAGCTTTCGAATTCGAGTTGGCAGAGTTGCTGAGCGAGCGTAGTAGATGTAGTAAGTATATGATGCGATTACTCGAAGACGCCTGAACCGATTAGCATTTTTTTATTTTTATTTAAAGGTGTATAGTTTTGAGATATTGTTTTATAAATCTTAACGTAATCAGTTCAGTCGTTTATGAGATATCAACAAAAACTGGTGAAGTTCGTTGTTTTTTAATTTTTTTTATTTCGTGTTTTTCCCACAAAACCTAAAACGATGTATTATTAAGGGTTAGGAAGCTTCCAAAAATGCTTTATTGTCAATAAAGTACTGTGATTAGTGAGGATAATTTGAAGATTTGAGACTTAAACGAAGACACTTCTAGATTTCCTACAGATAAAACCGATTAAGTCATTGTGGATTTTTAGTAAATTTTGTAATAACTTAAAAATCTGAGACTTTTTTTTATCATATTGTGATTTATAAGAAACGTACATGTCAACCAAAGCTTAATCAAAGGAATATGTTGTTCTAGATGTATTGATAAGAGAAATAAATAAAAATATATTTCTACAGGAAAAAGCAACTAAGTTTGCGACTGTTTTATTAAAATCGCATTTTTATTGTCAATCAAATACAGACTGAATAATGTTCACGATTAGATAGTAAACTAGACAATATAGGCTATAAAATTCTAAATACGGATTGTACATATCTTAATTTTTTTATGTAAAGATCTCCGAACATTAAAATCGCATTATCTCAAAATCACTTTTTTTTACTTAGTCGGTATTTGCAGTAATAGGACGATTTAATATTAAAAATACTAAGTTAAAACGCTCCCATACATTTAGTAGGACGACTTACAGCCTTAAAGAATGTCGGGTGTCGTAAGAGATAAAACTGTTAGAGATGCGTTATTTGTATGAATACATTGTGATAAAATAATAAATATCATAATACGAGCCCCGATGCAGTGGAGTTCGTCATTTTACTCGTTGGGTAACGTACTTTCGATATCAGTTAAAAGTTTTCTGATATCTCTCATATTTACGGAATTATGGCCTGTAAACACTTATCGATTACACCCTGTATACAATATATGCGAATGACTGATAGATACTGGAGTGTTTAGGTACTTTCTTTTGAATTTCTAATAAAAATGCTGGCGTATTTTTTTTTTTTTTTTTTAATAACTAGGGTGAATTGAAAAGTTTTGAGCCGGACGTTGATAAATATTAAAAGAAAAAATAATACTGGCACGAAAGATATGCGTATTTTTTTATCATAATGCATTATCTTTTGTTTTTCTTCTGTCACAACTGCTAATTTTGTGATCAAATTAGTAAACGAGGTTCGCGATTTTTGTACTGTTCTGTCATAAAGTAGCTACAAAAGAAGGTTTATCGTCAAAGGAAAGTTTTGAAGATATGTGCCAGACTTTAGGAGAATCCGCGCTGTCATATGCCACTGTAAAACGATGGGTAGCAGATTTTAAACGCGGCAGAGAAGCAGTTGAAGAAGAATCTAGGTGTGGCAAACCAATAACGGCTTCTACGGACGAAAACGTCAATAAAATACTTGATATGATAATGAACGCCAGACGGCTGAAAGTTACAGAGATACCTGAGACAATTGACATTTCCTATGAGCGAGTACAAAATATAATTACCAAGAATCTTGGATTTTCTAAGGTATCTGCTAAGTAGGTACCGTCCTGCAGCTGAAAATAAACGCACCCGACATACGATTTAGGACACATTTTCAGATTCCTTTTTCGACAGAATAATTTATAGGCAATTTTTTTCATGACAAAAACAAAATTCCACTTTGGACAGATAAAACTTTGCATAATTTCTAAAACTGTTATTCGTTAATGCCACGTTGGACAGAAAAAAACTTTGCTTGATTTCTATAGTACATTTCTTAACTAGTGCGGGAAATTTTTTTTGGCGAGGGTGAAAATTGGAGCGCGAGTGAAACAAGGGCGACCATCACCCGAGTTAAAAAAAGTTTTTGCACGTGTAAGGGACGATTTTTTCATAACAAGTGTGTCAAAAAGAGAAATTACCGCGTGCGAAGCGTGCGGAATGTTCGTTTTTTCGCACTAGTTAGGAAATAATATTTATTCATGAATTAGTTCCGCTTTGGACCGAAAAAACTGCCTGATTTTTTTTTTATTGGACTATCTGTCCTAAACTTTTCAAACAGTCGGAAATTGTTATTTTCTTCTTTTTGCAATTTTTTACTAAATCTTTTCGACTCTCCATAATTTTTCATTCTTCATTGACCTAAAATATTTTCAAGTCTTTCAACTTTCATATTTCTTATTTTTAAGTCTTGACAAGCGATTTCTTTTTTGATGGTGTGAATAGTTTCCAATAATATTATGTTTGCCTTTCTCCTTATTTTTTTATTAATGCGGTTATGCCAGCCCTCTACGCAGTTGTTTGTAGCATGGTTTTCATTATATGTACTAAAACTTATGAATACTGAGTTGGCCATCCATTGTGTAATAAAATTAGACATGAATTCTTCATATTTATCTGTATTTGGAAGATTATTTGTGATTGACAGCCAACCTTATGGTATCATATTTTATGGTAGATACGTTAACGCCTAGCATAGTTGCAAAGATTTTCTTCCTTGAACTGTTCCCTTAAATCCTAATAATTTGCCATACTTTTTAATCGCCTGTTAAACCGTCTTGATAGCATTACACATTGCTGGTTCATAATATCTATTTAAAAAATGGATGGATTCCAGAGTGGTTAACCATTTTTTCAGTAGAGACATGAGTCTCGTATAAGTCTCTTGATTTTTGTTGAATAGCAATGCGTAGGCAAGTTGTATAAAGTAGTTTCTATTCGTGCCTGATAATTCATATTTATTTTTGTAGCTAAAATATTTCATAAAGTATTTTGTATGAGTAAACTCTATGTCAGCATTTGTGTAAAATCCTGGCTGCAATTAGTTTGTAAGTCTTTAGAAAAATAAAATAAAGAGCATGTCAATCATTGCGTCCTAAAAACATAGGCACATCATGCGTCTTAAAACTAAGGATGAACTTGATAAAAACTGAAAATGACTTAGGTTACGAAGCTGAGCAACGTGATCAACTTGCAAGGATTATCGATATTGGAATATATGGTGTATCTTATTCGAATGCGTAATGAAACCGCTTTTGGAACTGGGAAACTTACGAAGGCTTAACTTGCTTCTTACTAAAAACTTATATGTGCCTCCCGGCAGTCAAGTATGTCAGCAACATTTGATATTACATGACTGGGATCAACTTCGAGCAGGTAATCTTGTCAGAGATTTTCATCGACAACATGTTCAAGATATATTGGACTTGTATGAACAAGGACTCCAATTGTTAAATTTTACATTTACATCAATTTTTCATTAGTAAGTATAAATGTACGATTTGTGAAAATAAAGAGATTCAAATATTGATTGAGAGATTTTAATTTAAAACTACATAGATTTTATGTTTTTATTTATTTATTTAAACTTTATTGCACAAAAGTAAAACTTAACGTACAAAAGGCGAACTTAATGCCATGAGGCATTCTCTACCAGTCAACCTTAAGGCAAAGCAGAGAGATTGTGGGCGGTGCTACATCTATCCAGTTAAATAATATGAACAAAAACATATTTATACCTACACAAATATATACACGAACTAACTACATACATACATTAAAAAACATATTAATATTATAACCGATGAAATAGGTAAACTAAAACAGAAAAACTAATAATCCTTCATTCCGCTAGCAATGAGAGCACGCAAGGATTTCTTAAATATAAATTTACTTGGAGAATTTTTGATGGTAAAAGGGAGTCCATTCCAAAGGCGCGCCACTTGCACGGTGAACGAATTTGACATGAAGCCAGAATGGTGAAGACGGATAGACAGAGACATATTGCCGGAGGAGCGAAGTTGACGATCGCGAGTGACGCCATAGAGTTTAAAGAGTGAACTAAGATATTTCAGGAGATTATGGATCGTTAAGAATAGAGAAGAGAGTGCAAAGCAAGCGAATATTGCGTCGTTGGCGTATAGGAAACTAGCCAAGCTGAGACCGAAAGAAAGATATGTGATCGTACTTACGCAGACAGAAGATGAAGCGAAAACAGTAGCTGAGAAGGCGTTCCAGCTTATTTAAAAGTCCTTCGTTTAAATCAGGACAACACACATCACCATAATCAATAATAGATAAACAAGGGCATTTACCAACAATACTTTAGTACTAATGGGCAAGAAGTGCTTCAGTTTGTTAAGAGAGTGAAGGAAGCCCATAACTTTTCGACTGATTTCAGTGTCCTGTGCTCTCCAACTCAGCCTACTGTCCAAAACAACACCCGGGTCCCTGACATTTTCATTAAACCGTATTGGACAACCATTGAAAATTACTGGTGTAATCGTGTCGATCGATATCAAATTTCGCCAGCTGCCGCGAACTACCGATAATAAAGGCCTGGCACTTTGACTGATTAACAAAGAGACCGAATCTTTCAGACCATTGCTGAATATGTAAGAGATCTCGATTTAGCCTACTAATGCAAGTTGGAAGGTCAGTTACAGCACACTTCTCGCCGAGTTGTAAATCGTCGGCATAAAGATTAAAGATGGTAAGCACAGCGAAGGTCAGGCGTAATAAAATTGATAGAAGTAGAAAACAGTAGAGGAGATAAAATTCCGCCTTGCGGTACGCCAGTAGCAAGAACACACCAATCAGATAACGACCGGTCTACTCGAACCGCTTGCTGGCAACCACGCAGGTAGGAAGAAAACCAATTGAGAGCCGTTTCCGAGACTCTTTGGTGCTTTAGCAGGGCAAGAAAAATGTCATGGTCAACAGCATTGAAAGCGTTGGAAAAATCTATTAGAATAAGTACCGTGACCATTTGATCCTCCATGTTTATATTCATAATTACTTCCATATTTGTGGATTTAATTTTAATGCACTGGTTCTACCAAGAGCGAGTAAGCGATGAGCTACCGGCGATTGGTGAAACAAAATATAGTCACTCTCGTGTAAATAAACGAGACACGACGATATTTTGATGAGTGTTGAAATTAAAAAAAAATAACTCGCTCTCTTCCTTATGTATGCCATGCATTTTATATGGTCGTCAAATAATGCATAACGGGTGCATAATTGGCATGTTAACAATAAAAAAAAGGAAATATAAATAACCTATCTCTATACCACTCGCTTTGGAAATATTACCGCAACCGCTATCGAATGCAATGGTAAGCACATAGAGGCCTTACCGGGAACGGTTAGCAATTTTTCCTGTCCCTCTCGCACTGCAAAAAACATCATAAGTGCGAAAAGGATAGGAAACATCGTTCGCGGTAACGCCTCTGGGACCTCAGAACCAACAACAGGTCACCATACTGACATTGACTGTACTTATAGTAGGACTCAATGCCCATACATAATTATGATTTTCTTGTTACAGTTCTACCGGTAGAACCACGGACAAAACATGTTGTTTTATTACAATGTAAATTTTATCGGATATTTATACGGTTATGCAAAAGTTTCGCTACCCATGTGGTATATAATGTGGGTGCAAGAATGGAGTAAAAAAAAATTATCTGCCTAAATATTCCATTCCGCTTTAGTCAGAAAAATAACGGGCTAGAAATTATACTGACGAAAAAGGAACCTGGGTGGTTCAAACCTTGACGTCAAAAATTTAGATTAATCACGTCACGGGCTATCAGATTAAAGTATATGTTAGTCGATTTTTAGTAGTTTTCGAGTTATGAATTTCTTAATTTTTTTTTCTTTGAGAAATTCTGTATTGAAGAAATTTATTAATTTAAAAAGAACTATTGCGTTTTTAAACTAGTTTCTTTACAAATAAAGCATTTACTGACAAAAAAATTTGCGTCCTCACTTTGATACAAGTAGGATAAGAAAATTCCAAATTCAAAATTTTACGTTAAAAACGAATCAAAATAGCATTAATATACGTAGATTAAAAAAAATAAAACATATCCCAAGGATTTTTGGTATTCTAAAGCCTGCCCTAGACCTTAAGCCTTCGTAAAAGCAAAAAAAAAGTGATACTTAATGATGAGGATTTTTCGGAGTACTCGGTCAAATAAACTTAAAAAAAAGCTTCTACATTTTTTATTTAAAAATAAAGTAAAATTTCGTCTGTTTTGTTGTTCTTATCAATAAACAAAGACAGAAAATACCACGAAAACTCAATTTGTGTGTAGTTATTCAAGATCAGCTATGTAATGATCGATCTACGACTACTCCGAAAAATCCTCATCATTAAGTATCACTTTTTTTACGAAGGCTTATAGGGCAGGCTTTGGAATACCAAAAATCCTTGGGATATGTTTTATTTTTTTATTTACGTACATTAATGCTATTTTGATGCGTTTTTAACGTAAAATTTTGAAATTGTTATTTTTTTATCCTACTTGAGGATAAAAAAATAACAAATTCCACAAATTTGATACCTCAAAGTGAGGACGTTAATTTTTTTGTCAGTAAATGCTTTATCTTTAGTAATACTTTTACAAAAAGAAAAAACTCAATATTTTTTTTATTAATAAATTTCTTCACTCCAGAATTTCTCAAAGAAAAAAAATTTCAAAAATTCATAACTCGAAAACTACAAAAAATCGGCTAACATACATGGGGTATATTCTGATAGCACATGACGTGAGGAAACAAAAAAAAAATTGACGTCAATGTTTGGACCAGCCTGTATATTATGTATTCTTACAAAAAATATTAATTAATTCACTAAAACAGGCTTTTATAACATGTAATTTTTGTTAATGAGACCTTATTATTTTTATAATATTAAATATTTGTAACAGAACTTATGAATGGACAATTGAGAGCAACTATTTAATTCGCTTAGCACACGTACATAGCGGCACACTTAATTAAAAATTACACATGTATACAGATCAGAATGAATATGCTAAACATTCACTAAATTGCATTTACAGATTTACCTAGTACCTACTAAGGTAGCAATAATAACTAATAATTAATTTCATTGTCACGTAAAAACTAAACGATGATTAAAATATATTACATGACAATTTAATGAAATATTTTTGTATGATTATATCAAAATAATTGATTAGATATCATAATAATATCAAAAGGAAATTTATTTTTTGTGAACGCGCGTATATGTACATTTGGGAAATACTGTTTCAGCTGGCTTTCTTCTCTCTTAATATTTATCGTTCGCTGAAAAGTCCGGTATACTTTACAAAGTGAAAATCGTTAATAATGAAGCAACGCGTATGAATTGCAATTGTTAATATAAAATGTATTGGTATTCCAAAAAAATGGTTGTGATAAATATATATTATTATATTTATTATTTAGTAGTTTATTGTTCAGTAGTCCAAAAACACGATTATAAATAACCTTATTTTGTGAGGACGTTGATTCATACAATACTGATTCTAGATTTTACAATATACCTACATTTTCATATCCTCTAATAAAATTTATAATTTTTTAATTAGTAATGAATTGATGTTTATTTTAGCATTATTGTTTTTATGAAATATGCTTTATAAGTACTCTAATTTATCTACTAAACTGGTGTTATTTCATAAATTTGTTCCAGCTAAACTCGAATTAAAAAAAATATATATGAAAATGAAAAAAAGTGTTCCACTTATTTCTTAGACGACTCATTTTTCAACTCGTGTATATACGTTACATACCGCTTTAATATCATTTTGATTATAAAAAAAGTGAACAAATTTACTTCATCAGTCAAAAATCGTGAAACAGCTCCTAGATTGAGGTACATTATTAAAAAAATAAGAACAAAAATAAAAAAGTAATCCACTTATTCCTTTAAAATTGATTTTTTTCTTCCGTTGTATGTTAAAATTCCAGCAGGATTATTTTTAGTTACTCCAATATACTATCGCAATGATGAGCAATTTCGTAAAATAACTACACCGGAGCCTTAATAAAATATAATAAGGCCCGATCCCGATTCCCTTGCTGTAGCGTCCGCCGCTTCCCCACGCCCTCCACAAACGTTTACACTTGTCACGCCCAGAATTTCGTTCAAGTTATCTGTAATAGAATGAATGGCAGCTAAACGAAAATAATATTTACCAGTCTACCAACACATTTACTGGTGGATATTCTGCGAAGTAAAGGTTTTCGTTCAATTTCATTTTCACTATCAGTACTGTCTTCTGAATAAACTGTTTTTTTATCTTCTGAAGTCACATTTTTCTCCAGGAATGACATCACTCGGCGATAACTAACTCAAACTACGCGAAACATACTATAAATTGAACTACATCATATAGAAATAATATTAATTTACATTATATTATACACGAACGCGATCGCTACGATACATACAATACAGGCGAGCGCCATGATACTGGTACAGCCGCTGAAAACAAAACAAATTTTAGCTCTGCCAACAAGCAAGCGCCACCTGCCGCGATACTAGAAACTCTGTAGCGTGGCTATTAGAGTGCTCAACCGAATCATCACTGCGTTCCAGCGGCAGCGTAGTTCTTTATAAGCGATGCAGATGGCTCCCTATTCTAAATTACGAAGGGAACAAATATAATCAATGACCACCAAAATACGTTGGTAAAATTTGGTAACCTACATCCTACATCATAGGGTGGACGAATACCGCATTTCCCAACTGATTAAGAGTGGCACAATTTTGATTTAATTATGATTTTGAGAAAAATTCTAATGAGTTTTTCTACTCCCGTACTATTTGTCATTTACATGGTCGTCAGCATTCCCTATAAACACATTCGGGTTTACACGCAGTGTGTTTTTTGTATTTTAAGACACCTCGTGTATACAAGACTTAATGAAATACATGGCTGCCAACCTAATTTTAAATGTCATTTCTGATGAACAGTAAACCATAGAGGAGCTTTCTCTTTTGATTTTTACGACTCCCGCCCGACATTGATGATTAATAAAATTCTGCTTGACCAAGAATATTTCTCAAATTCACAATTTTATTTGAAAATAAGTGTGTGGTCGTAGAAAAAGTATTGTATGCAACATTGTTTAACTGATAGAGAGGCAGACTGTCTGCCTGCGACCACGGGTATAACGTCATGCCCGAAATGTCAGGATATAATTAAACGTAAGTTTACGCGATTAAGACCCGTTTGTCTTTAAAATATGAGTGATAATCGTGAAAGTTTAAATCAATATATTGTTTAACTGAGTCAAAAAATGCTCGTGGCGTCTTTAATAACAATTTTGGGCTTCGCCTCAAATTGTTACCCTCGCCACTGGCCTTTTTTGACCTCTCTTAAACAAGGGTTGCATAAAATACTATTAATAAGGTTTCCGCAATGGTAATAATAAAAGGACACCGACCTTATTAAATTTAAATACTCTTCTGTCTCAGAGTTGCACCTTCAGGTGGAGACGGACCACGTGAGTCCCTTCTCGTGAAGTAGATACTTTGGGCCCCCTAACGGCCCTAGCGGTGTAGGGGAATTCCCGAAGGAGAAGAAGGGAGAAGTCCCAATACAGTGCTAGGAGACGTCGAGGTATCCGCCGCGTCGTCTCCGGTAGCCGGGAGCTTCGCCGAGGCTCTCCCGCTGGGATCTTGTCCCCGAAGGTGGACTGATGGTCACGGCTAGCGTAACGTGGCGGCGGTAATCGACGCCTTCCGATTAACGGAGATTATCCTTTCTTATACTTGTTGAAGAATCAAACAAGAAGAGCAGAAAGAGAAGAATGATGAAGGGAAAGAGTGAAGTAAGAAAGAGGAAAAGGAGGCAGACTCGCTTCCATCTGAAATGGAGAGAGAGACGGGTCAGTACTTGCCTTTTATAACCTAAATTTCGCAGGAATTTGGCCAAAGAATAGAATTAAACACTTACTTCGACCCCCGCGGATGGCTGTGATAGAAGAATTAACCATGATGAGTCAATCGTGGAAGCGACCAGTAACAAAGACGCGCGGTTTATATAATCTGAAGAAATCGCACACACTTTTTCATTTCCGTGGAAAATATAAATTCACCTTTAGATGCTTTAGGCGGAGTACGTCATTTTCTTATGACGCCACTTTCTTACATCGTCACTTTCTTACATCGGCACATTCTGAGTTTTTCCCGTTCTTATATCGTCACATTCTGAGTTTGTCACGTTCTTACATCGTTACATTCTTAGTTCATCTCGTTCTTACATCGTCATATTCTGTGTTTGTCACTTTCTGAGTCTGCCAATTTCTGACTTCGTCACTTTTTGCATTTTGCGGCTTTTCTGTACATTTCCGCAAGTGGCAAAAAAGAAAAATATTGTTATTGTATGGGAAAAGTTTACTTCGACTTGTGATACTAGCCAGAAAATTTATTTCGGTTCCATAGAAGCTTTTGATTCGAGAACAAAATGGAATCGATTGGCAAATAAAAAAAGGAAAGCAGAAATGTCTATGTTCTTGCAGACTGATGACTATTAACATTAATAAACAGTTTAATTTTGTTTTTTTTTACATATAAACCCGTCTACTTCAACGTACTCCCATAAGTCAGCCCTAACGGTCCGTTCAATTTGAAGGAGAGCTCAAATTAAATATATATAATACTTATTTAATTTTAAACGAGATACTTATGATATATAAAAATATATCCTCTTTAGGGACATATAACACTCACAGAAATTATGAAACAAAAAATATCTACTACAAAAAAAATGCCTATCGTAAGTATGGTTTGGAACAAAAATTTAAAAAACACTAGTTCGAGAAAACGACACATACGCTGCCCAGCTACGGAAAGTACCGTTTTTTGAGGAACTGCATTAAAAAATATTTTCTGAGTCACTTGACTCGAGGTCCGTTGTACGAGTACATCGTTATCATTAACAACGTCACAACGTTCACTTTCATCGCCAGAGTTATCCGAAGAAGATGGAATAGACCACAAGTTCTTCCTCATCTGATCTGATATATCTGGCAAACTCTTCGCGTTTGTTGCGGGCTTTACTGATAAAGGTCACTTTAAAAAAAAATCATGTAAGTACCGTGATATTGTCTTTTTTTAAGTCACAGGTTAAATTTGTTAATCTTTGATCAAATTTGATATCCATACTCCTAGATTTTTTTGTTTCAAGGTGCGCTTTTGCTTGTTTCATTTTTATGTCGAAATATTTTGATTCCTTTTTGAGCATAGTATGTATTACATAGAATATGTTTGGCTGCTTGTTGACTTTTCGATTGCTTCGGTGGTTATACTGGTAATATCTTTCTAGATCAAACAGAGCAACCTTCTTGAAAATATTTAATATATGTCTCTTTTATTATCCTTCTCTTAAAACTTAAATTATTATCAATAATTGACACCCAGCCCATACAAATTAAATCTGTTGCAATAAAGCTAAGTATGATATCAAACTTATTACCTTTTTATCCATTTTTCGCTTAATGTCCATCTCTCGAGACATTCTCCATATGGCTTTATTGTAATGTAAAAAACAGCCACTAATTTTGATGTTTGGATATACTGTTGAAATAGCTGTCATGGTTGCCAACTCAAAATCCACTTTGAAATTTTCAATTTTCATAGGTGATTTGTAATAATTTGGAAGGACCGAATGTATGTGTTTGTAGTTTTGTTGAGCAGAAGAGCATACACAAGGGGTGTGATTGTGTTACTCGATTCTGAGTTGTGGTTTAATTCGGCGTGTATTATGTATACTTGTACAGCTGAGAGAATGGCTTAGGCGTCATTTTGAATGTTCCATCTCCAAGAAATCGGTTCGTCTGCTTCACAACGTCTGATGCTATTTTTTAAGAAAATACTAGAATTTTGTCACAGGATTCATCAACGGAAATGAGAAAGTTATCAGCCAGTAGTTTGGGTACAATGACATCTGATATTTTAAATGTTTAAATTGTAATTTGTCTACTCTAAGGCATTTCTTCAATATAAACAATACAAACATAAACTTTTGTTGCATCGTCCACAACTTATCTGCTTTGCCCGAAGGTTGACTGGTAGAGAATGCTTTTTGGCATTTAGTTCGCCTTCTGTACAATAATATTGTTTTTCTTGTGCAATACAGGTCAAATAAATAAAAAAATACTAAATCGAGCACCAAGCTGCACTAGTATATCAATGCTATGTCGTATGTACACATATTAACTAATAAATATTGTAATAAACGACTTTATTAATATACATTTACATTAATAAAAAACTTGCAATTTAAAAAACAATAACTACTTAAGAATAATATTAACTACAAACTAAATCTTAAAATTAATTTGTACAAGTAATATTAACTTAGGCCGATGTCTGCCAACCCCACCTATGCATCTGCGGTTCCATGGTGGAGAGCAACGGCCACCATGCACTGAGCTGTTGTCGATGCGCAGGAAGATTCCCACGATGCGTGCTCTTAATGACATCATACGAAGAGCATTGGTTTCCGCCAATGTTCCTTGTATGATGGAGTCGCCAGGTCTCAGCCGTTCTGATGGCAAGAGGCCTGACGGTTTGACTCTGGTGCCGTGGGAAAGGGGTAAGTGCCTACTTTGGGACGCCCCGAGCGTCAGTAGGTACTTTTGCCGCCTCGCACCTTAGCCGCCCCATGCGATCGGCGGCAGCTGCTGCTGGGCATGCGGAGTCTTTAAAAAGACAAAAATATGAAACGCTTTCGGGGTACATTTTTGTGCCCTTAGGCTGTAGAGACTACAGGTTACTGGTGCGCAAAAGGCACGCCTGCACGAAAGGGGCCTTGATCCCCGCTCCGGTTTGTTCCTGGAGCAAAGACTGTCCATCGCGATTCAGCGCGGAAACGCTGTGAGCGTGATGGGCACCTTTGCGTCGGGGACCAATCGGGGTGGTTTGGATGGGTAGCCCCTTTAAGGGTTTTTTTTAGGTTTAGTTTTATTTAATATTTTAATATTACTTTTACAATAAATCGAATACAGTTAAATGAAATTACTTAATAGTAAATTACTACCGGGGCCGGGAAGTGACTGGTTGCCGGCCGTATATACATAGGTAGACGGCCGAGCGAAACGAGGCCGGATAGTATTCGGATTCGGACGGCTACCCGTTACTTCATGGCCGAGGTATGTATAATGCTTTTCTCAAACATGCAATGAAATGAAACAAAAAAAAATATCTTCTTTTTAAGAAATTATAAGTCAACTACATAACTAAGTCTTTGAAACACAACAAAAGTCAAATGCAACACCGACACATTATTTTTTTTTAAGTTTGACCTGTTTGAAATGTGGTAATTTTTACTTTTAAAAAGCTGTATAAAGGTGCGTTCAAACCAAAAGAGCATTCAACTGTTCTATCCCCCGTTCTACGAAATCAACCAATCACGTTTTGTGTAACGATCAAATTTCGTAGAGTGGGGGGTTAGAATAGCGAATGCTCTTTTGGTTTGAACGCACCTTTAGACGACGCGGTCTGTTGGGTCCAATCAATTGCGTGTGGTGATCGGGGCCGACGGATCGCACCATATAATACTGCTTTATAAATATTATTTTGAGTAGTTATTGTACATATTTTAAATACCTAATTGTAACTGCAAAAATTAGCCAATCTTTTTTTTAAATACTAATATTACTTACAGATATATTGGCTAAAAGCCAAGATACCAGGTCAGAACCCTATGTCAAATGAAAATTAAAATAAAGGCACTTGCCGGCCTAGGCCAGCAACGAGGTACTTCCCGGCCGGTTTTTAGGCACGTAACTACAACATTTTATTGCATGTTTGAGGAAATAACTTTATTCTACATAGCATAAAACACGAACATAAATTTATTATTCTTTTGATTCCTAAGAATTGAACCGCCACTGCTTGAAATCAAAACATATCCTGTAATTTTATATTAGGTAACAATAACAAAAATGAAGAACGGCCTTATTATTACCAAACAATGTCAAACCGTAAATGCTTTTCTATCTTATTTTTGTGTAGCAGCATAAATTTCACCGTCGATGAGTTTGTACTCAAATCTTTTTAGCTAGGTACTTAATCTCAAATGATATGATTCTGTTTTCCGTAATTAAAACTTCTAACAATTCCCTCCAGTGGACATTGGCCACTTCCTAATTTGTATCTTTCCAAACTTGTCTAATTCCTAATTCGTCCACTCCAACATCTTTTTTCTGAATTGTCACTTTATACATTCCGAAATTGACCACTTCCTAAACAGTCATTTCCCTATTCGTATTTTCCTAACATGTCCATTCCCAGAATCGCTAACTTACCAATTTGTCCACTCTTACAGCGTCCTTTTCTTTGATAGTCAGTTCCCTATAAGGTACATGTCATTTGATTTATTAAGTTACACTAGATTTCGTTCCCTTTCTAAATGTGTTTTATTTTATTTTGCAACGCACAGAATAAACATTACCAGCGGCTGAAAAAAAAACAGCCAGTAGTAGGTATTTGTAACGCGTATTATACTTACGCGATATTAGACGGCACGAATTTGTCTGGTCAGATCCTTCGTGTACCTTAAACCTAAATGCCTTTTATTGTATTACTCACCCTCGATACAAAATACCATTTTGCTCACTAGTAATACAATCTACTATTATTTACTCGCAAATGTGATGAAATAGTACATTACGATACAAGGGCGATAAATAGGAAATTCAAAACGAGTGGTGATAAATTGAAACACGACCGTAGGGAGTGGTTTAAATCGACAAGAGTTGCGAATTACCTCTTCGCACATAGCCCAATTTTCTACGCAGACACTGAAAGTGCTTATCTTACGGCGGTAAAGTAACACCATTTGTACTGTAAAACATTGTATGTATCACGGGCGGTATAATAAATACGAACTCGTGTTAAAATTAATTCACACTCATTCGTAATTTCTTATTTACCGCCCTTAATACACAATGTAGTATTACAGAACAGAACACATGGCGCTATATTACCGCCCTATGGCGGTAATGATCACTTTAAGTGCCTATGACAATTTTCCCTTCATAATGTACGTTTATGTTTTTGGTAAATATTTTACCAAATACATAAACGTACATTACACTAGATTTAAGTAATTAGACAAAAATATACCAATGATACTGTTTATTTTAATTTATACTTAAACGTATTCTTAACACAACACATAAGACAGAATTTACCTTTTAAATTAACAATTAAATGTAACATTTCTTCTAGTCATAAATTGGCTAAAGTTTACAATTAACACGTTAGTTACAAATAAACAATCTTTTTTAGAAATTTGATAGTAGAAATACTTTTGTTATTTAATTTTGTTAGTAGTTTCTTATATTGCTTGTCAAAATATACGTCCTCCTTCTTTCTATTTTTAGGCAGAGTCTGGAACACCCCTTTCATGACTTAGAGATCATAATGACGAGCCTCTTTTTGCAACAAGTTAAAAATAAAATATATGTTTGGGTTACGAGGCAATTTTGCGTTGAGGCGACGATGATATCCTTCAGCTGAGTTCGTTGTTCTGTGATTATTTTTGGCCCAGCTCAGTATATTATGATATTTTTTAAACCATTCCTTAACGAAATATTGGTCTTTAAAAATCCTAACTCCACAGAGTTAGGAGCCAAGTTGATTATGGCTTGGCAAGCTTCTCTCATGTCCTCAGCAGGAAGAAAAGCGAAGTGAGAAAACAGTCGACGTAAGCCTGTGACGTTCCATCTGCAGGAAAGTTTCGGACCTCCGCTTTTTGAAATTGCCGTTGGATAATCTTCAGAAAAGAATGACACTCAATGGCGTTAACCTTTTGCATATCAACTCAACATCTGGTGAATTTTTTTTTGTTTCATATTGACGATGCACCAGTACAGTCAAGGGTAGTATATAATTTTTTACTTATGTCTGGAATATAAGGTCTAGGTAAGGGGCATATTTATGCCCCTGACTGCACACACGTGTACCAAGGCCATGACCAAAATTCGCAAGTTTAAATTCGAATAACTTCCTCATGCACCCTATTCGCCGAATTGAGCCCTTTCCGATTCAAAGTCAAAGTCAAAATATTCTTTATTCAATTAGCCTCAGCAACGAGCGCTTTTGAATCGTTAAACTAAATAGCGAATGAGAGAAAAAAAAACTACTTCCGGTTCTAACCCTACACCACTGCCTGAGAAGAATCCGGCAAGAAACTCAACGGGACTTTTTTTTTCAAATAATAGTTTTATAACATCTTACAGCTAACATGCATTAATTAAAAACGAAACATAAATTTGATTTAATATAAATACACATATAGTACATTAACTAGAGATGAACCCCCTTATTCATAAACGTCTGCTAACTTAACAAGCCGCTAAGTATTGTTTGTCCCTTTTGCTCTTATGGACATATTGTTAAGACCGAAAGGGACAAACAATTATTAGAGGCTTGTTAAGTTAGCAGGCGTTTATGAATAAGGGGGGAAGTCTCTAATAGTCAGAATAATTATAGCAATGATGAAGTGGAGGCTGCAGTTGATGGGTATTTTGACGGACTCGACAAATCTCACTACAAACAAGGTGTTGAAGCCATCGAACATTGCTGGGTCAAGTGTATAGAACTAAAAGAAGTATATTATGCTGACGAATAAAAAAAAAAAATTGTTTTCTTTGTCAGGTCGAATACTTTTGGAACTACCCTCGTAGTAGAAAACGACGCACAAGACGTGGGCGTTGCGGCGGCTATACTACTTTTGGGAATAGAACGCCGCGAGCGTCTTATTATAGAACACTTTGCGTAGTAAAAGTCTTTTCTTGTGACTATTTTGCAAAAGATGTCTTATCCCTATAATAAAATTATGATTTCGTACAGTCAAAGACAAAATAAAGTGTACACAAAAATGTTCAAAAATATGTTACAGTGCAATCTAATTCTGTGAAATAAGAACGTCGTAACATATTTATGAGCTGATTCTGTTGATACCTATTTTTGCACTTGACTGTACAGTTGAATGCAACATATCGCGTCACAATTATTATTTTTATCCTAATAGGTCCAATTGTGCGAAAGATCCGCCTCACTAGTTGGATCTCGATTGCAAACAGTAATAGACCTCATCAACGCAGCATACTCTGCGCTTATTACTACAGCTTAAAGAAGGATTCCACATAGCAACCTAGCCTCTAACCCCCTTATTCATAAACGTCTCCTAACATAACAACCCGCTAAGTATCGGTTGACCCTTTCTCTCTTATGGACAAATTGATAAGACAACAATACTTAAGGGCTTGCTAAGTTAGGAGATGTTTATGAATAAGGGGTTAAGGAGGTTAGATTCGATTTGTTTTTAGTCTGATTTCCTGGGCATTTTCCCTTTCATCAAAAAGCGATTATACATCTATAGTTTGTTTTTTTAGGATTAGAAAAACAAAGAAGCAGTCATCGACAACCTTTCTTCTTAGGACAAATTTTAGATGTTAGGAATTTACACAAAAACAACAACTTAACATCAGGTTCGCGGTGTTTTATAAAGTTTTATATTACAATTCCGCTGTTTCCCTCTCTAACGCACGCACGTATTGGCTAGAAAGAGGGGCAAACAGCAAAATTGTAACTTTTTAAATCGCGACCCAAGCCTATATTAGTTATTTTACTATCAACATTAAATTAAGTAGGAATGCAAATTGTTTTTATTTTGGTAGCCTGAGGCCTTAATGAGTTTAACTGAGCCCCAAATTATTGCTTAGAACGTCTTCCGAAAAAATTGTGGCATCAGACTCTCCGCCGACATGTTTAGCAAACTCTTCCTCTGCGTTATTAATTTTTTGGTCTAAATGCATTTTTTTTCTTCAAATTTAACTACGTGATTAATGCTTTGATCATCGAAGTTCATGTTTCTGCATTTATTTTGGAAAATGCTTCCACGCTAATTCTTTTATAGAGGCCATTTTAAAATATGTGAGCCAGACGGCAATATGGGATTTCTCACTCAACATCGCGAAGTGCAGAAATCGGGTAGATAGAATACAGCAACTACTTGTGATTACTGATTACCCACCGAAGAATTGGGTACCTTAATTTTTTCTAAGTACCCAGCCCATCTTATATTTTTTATCTCCCATCTCATCTTATAGTTAGCAAACTGAGTTAAGTTTAAAACTGTAGGTGGATTTTTTTATTCCATTTTGTTATCCAGAAAAACATTTTTGATTATCTCATTTGACGGAAATTTCGATTGACTAGATTAATAGAGTTAATGCCTGTGCCTGCCCATGTAATTTCAATAAAAAAAAATATTGACGTCAATCCCGTCAGGTTGACATCTGAAAATTTTAAAATATAGCATTCAGCATCATTCAAAACATAGAATTTATAGACGGAGGCTATTATTATCTGCGGGTGACGCCGGTAATGCCTGTCAACAATCTTTGTTTGGGTACACTAGTGCACCTAAACTGCAAAAAGTAAAAGTGATCAAAATAAAGCTTTTCATGTACATTTCTGTTCGATAAGTGCACGGAATGTGATAAAAGTGATGACTTGTGTGGTTCCAGGGTGTAAAAACCGCCAGGGTTACCTGAATGAACAAAATAAAGACATTACCAGTGATCGGATTAGGTAGTGCAATTTCGGTTGAATGACCTTAAACATTATACTTAACATGGATAAGCCTCGGGATCCTGGGACTTTTATTTTTTTACAGAACATTTTCTTGTTATGTCATAAATTGAAGAAACATGAAAAAATGAAAGGATTTTGTAATTGTGAATACATTTTTTATTTGATGTTTTTATAGCTGCTACTAACAGTAGTAGAAGCAAAACAATTATTAAAGAAAACTTTATGACTGCTCTACTTTAGACCACCAGCACCTCAGTCCAGTTAGAACGAAATCAAAGTCCAGTGAGATCGGCCAAAAGAGTCCCAATAAGAGCGTCTCAAAGTCCGGTAAAGAAGTAAAAATGATTGATTAAACCAATCATTTAACTACGAGTGTGAAATTAACAACTAGAAAAACATTAATAAAGGCACACATATGACAAAATTCGCTATTGTGGAAAAATACCCTTAAAACCATGTTCGATTAGTAAAATTAGACTAATTTTTATCAATATCAAACTGAAAGTAAACAAAATAACTATAAAATTGTAAATTTTCGAACAAAAATTTTACTTTTCGTTTTAAATGTCGGGCTTAGAAGTTATGTCCACACTAAGATAACGTACCGAATTCCCGCGAAATGGCACTACCTAATCCGATCACTGGACATTACGTTTCACCGGTAATTTAGTTTTGACTTGAATTTTAAGATTTCGAACCTTATTAAGGTAAAAGTAACTGAAAATCTTATTCAATATTTGTTGCCGAAACGTTGCATTCGTAATGTAATTATAAATAGTGGGATTCAAACATTTGTATCGCATAGTGTTGTACTTAAGGGACCGGTCGTGATATCGATAAATGTATTGATAGCCAACTTAGAAAATGAATCGATGTTTTTAATTTCCAACAGGTTTCCACAGGACACTCAACAAAGGCTATTATGGGTCGAAAATATCAAAAAGGCAGACGACTGGTGCCCTAAAAAGTATTCAAAAATATGCTCCGCACATTTTAAGCTGTTGTTTCAGGCAAGGTAACGCGCATAAGTGCGCATTCTGACGTAGTACCCACCATATTTGGTAATCATCCAATGTCATGTCTACCAGGGTCGCGTTTTATAAAGTTACAATTTACAATTTCGCTGTTTGCCTCTCTTTCTAGCCACTATGTGCGTGCAACGATGAAGACTGGATAACACTAATAGTAATGACATTTTATCTATTCAGGTTGGTAGCATTGTTCAAGAAAATGGAGCCATTGATAGAGTTCACGACCAAGTAGAGCTACCTTATTTGTCTCTTTTTCCTTATGGAATACGTCTTGAGATGGTAAAGGATGACAATAGTTTGGTCAGGTATGTCCTAATACACGGAATCTTTCCTATATTTAATCTGTGATAGCCGCTATTATTTTATTAGGTATAACTTTGTTTGTACGCGTACGGAATACCCTTTAATTCACGACGACTGGCACAGGTATTTTGGACAACGATTCTGCTCTTCTTGACGACTATTGCTCTTCCTAAGGACTGTTTCTCCAAGTGATTTATCAAATAAAATGAGCTTAGCATAAACGTTTGTTAAAGCTAACTCCGGAAACTTGCATGGACATGACGATTGTTTATTACAGAATATTTAAGGACTTGAGACAAGCACGACATTGCAGAGATTAGACGTGTGAAAACATTGATGTAAGTAGCTTGAACATCAAGTTGGATGTAAATCTGTTAATAATGTCTTATCTATAAGAATAACACAACTTATCCGAGTGTCATGTATCATTTTTCCTTTTTCCAGGGCTTCTAGAAGTGGTTATGCAAACAATTTGTTGCAGAATTCAGAAATATTTTGGAAAAGCAATATTTATCCCAAACTCAAAATGAGCAGATATAAATTAAGAGATGTAATGAACAGTTATTGTTAATCATTAAAAATGATTCATTATTAATATAAACTATGCACGGTAATACATTGAAACCGAATAACTTCAACAAGTGAAGCTTAGGGACAGCCATCGGAACCGCTTATTTTCAATAGCACAATTTATGTTAAAGTGTTTTTCAACACACTTGCTCGTAACGTAGGTATTATTGAACCGCTATTAAGCTCATAATCCAAGATATTAAACACGCGTGCTTTTTCATTACGTTATTGTTCTAGTGCGGTAATAACATAACCCGACCAAGTACGTTTGCAAACATTTGCAAGTATTATGTCATGTAGATGAAGCATCCGAATTTAGTCAGGTTATATTTATTTTTTAAATTGACCAAAGAGTTGACATGTGGCAGAAATAGCGGAATCCAGAATATTATTTCAAAATACTATAAATTTTCGTGAATAAATAAATGAAATATTTAAATTGTGCATCCAAATTATCAAGTAGATAATTATAATAAAATAAATATAAAGTTATCGTATTTTTATTTTATGATAATCGTTAATGATTCGCAGTTTTTTTTTATATTGGCTGTTTGTCGATAGGATTGCTGCCTTACATTTTTGCGCGCGTTTAAATATTCCTTAGGTATGCGCGCGCCGTTTTAAAGTTAGCATTGTATTTGTTTATAATTTTGTTATTCGGAGTGGAGTGAATTTCAAATGTTTGTTGTGTTTACTGTTATTACTTTCATGTGAATGGTGAACTTCAAGTAATGATCAAGAATAAAATAAAATGGTTAAACGTAACTTTGGGATAGTATCTAAGTAAGTAGTAATTACACTAATTACCTAGCAACGAAGGTTGGTGAAAGTGTTACTAAAAGTCGGTTATTCCTCGCAAGTGTGTTGAAAAACGTCGTATGAAACTCGTGTGCATTGATCATTATACTCTCTGCTATCTTAAATACTTAATACCGCCTCGAGTATAATGATCAACTTAGCACACTTGTATCATAATGTACTATTATACTCTTTATGTAGTATTCTTATGTTTATGTAATGAACAACATCGTATTATTAAACTACTCTATTTTATAAGTGTCTGACACCACAGTCCTTAAACAAGTAAACCAATGCAAGCTTTAGTCTATAAGTAAGTTTAACAGTTTGTTACATAATACATATTTTTCTCAAACCTGGTTCAGCCGTTTTGGAGAGACAAAACCGTTTGAGAGTTGAAAATTTTGTTTGTGTCTTTTGTAAATAGATGTTTTTGTTGGAATGTTTTAATTTTCTTATTAGCCCTTAAATAATTCGCAATGTAGGTACATCACAATGCACATATTTTTCGATCCACTTTTTGTCTTTTTTTAAAGACAGTATGTTTTTAGATTTAGTAGGTGGTGTGATATGTCATTCCTAAATGACCAGCGGATATTACTATGCGATGCCGCTGTGTGAGCGTAAACTTTTTATAGGTACCTAAATAGTTCTAAGGATAAATTATAGGTAGGTAGTAGGTTCTGCAATAAAACAAGACAAACAATCAATATAGTTTTATTAAATCATCGTGCAAATTCATCAAACCACAAACATTGATTACACTCTCGTCTAACTAAATATCATATGTTTACTACAGAGTGTGGTTTCAAAAATTGGAACTACAGAGATACGCAGATTACTTTCTCCAACAAAACTTCTTTTTTTGTTTCTTTAAATGAAACACTGGGAGGACGAAGGAGCTTCACATTTCGTTCCCTTAAAAGCGTTCCAATGCCTTTCAAATCACGATCGGCTAAGACAATAGCCCCCTGAGGAAGAATATCAGCAAAACCACAACTTTCAGTAATGACCTCGTCTGATGTTCTTCCTCCGTGTCCTTTGGAAACGAAACAAATTAACCCATTTCGGCAACATGCAATAAGGTATTTGGCCAAATGACATGATTTATTGTATAAAGAATAATGTTCCTAACTATTGCACAGTGTCTGAAAGCTTCTCTATTTCTATTTCAAAACAATTCAATGTATTAACATTGAACGTTTGCATACTTAGCTTAAACGCTGGAGGCAGTGTTTTTTTAATAGTGAATATAACTTTGTAAAAATGTTGCCAGTTAAGGCGTGAACACTTTGAAAATTTCAATGACAGTTACTTGGCTAATGTTAAACTGATCGCGAATTCTCTGTATGTCGTCATTATAACTTATTTAAAAACGATAATTATGACTTGTAACACGCATAACGCACACTTCAATGCTAAGAATTCTACCAACAAATAATACACGTATGGTTTTGGGATTCCTATATATTTTTTTTAGTTTTTCTTCTATCGTCTTTCACATGTTGTTGCGCCCAGTTAAGTTTTTATGGCATTTTCTTTACTGCTTGATGCAGTAGACGGGCTGGACAGTTTGCACATTGTTGGCGTTAAGGTACCGCTAGTTGTAGTAGAAGACAACTGTTGGAACTGACTCAGTATAGGCTTTCCGGGTGCTTCTTTTATATTTGCTGTACAGGGTGTACAGCCAACACTCTTCACAACTGGTTTCGTAGAAACAAGGCTTGTACCTTTTATCAGTTTGGCATTGAGTGGCAGCATCACGCTAAAAAATAATAATCCGGTTCATTAGTACATATTAAGTTAGTAAAAATGTATTACTAAGTAACTTTTTGTAGTATGTTTTAAAAGCTAACACACACACACACACCCAGGGGTAATAGTGGCATTATGCCCACTATCCATGATTTGTTCATATTTTTGGACCCACGGATCAAACGTTGAAGTTGGGGGCTACTAAGATCCATATTCCTTTTAAGCACACCTATTCAACAAGCATACCTATTCAATGATACCCCACACTGTAGGATTATAGTAAATTATAAAAATCATTCCCACTTTGTTGGCATGATATATATGTATACCTGTACCAAATTGCAGATTTCTAGTGCTAACGGCCGCTGGGACAGACGGACAAACGGACAGACGGATAGACACACATGGAAAGATTATAAGTGTTCCTTGTGTACTACGGAACCAATGCTACGACATAAAGATTGTGCCAAGCGAGATATGCACGCATTCAACATCTCGGTCCACAAATGGGAAGAGCTTGCCGAGGACAGAGATCAGCGTCATCAGCGCGGCACCGGTTCGCCACAGGCCCACTACATCTGTAACATCTGTCAGAGTTGTGGTCGTGTTTGTCGCTCCCGTATTGGCCTGCACAGCCATGAGAAACGCTGTCTCCCCTCGTAATAGGCTGACACTGCTTGTATGGTTTGATATAATAGACTTTGTAGGTTACCAAAAGGTTTTTTTTTTCTGAAACGTTACAAATGACAATGACGTTACAATGACGATAACACGTGTCACTGTGACATTTCGCCATCTTTGGTATTTTTTTGACGTATATTGGAATTCCGTTTTTAGTTTAGTATATTATAAAGCTATCCATGTGCAACACACGAACCTAGATGGGACTTCCCTATGGAAGTCTAGGTCCTGCAGTAGACAAGTATAGGCTGATGATGATGATGTCGGAAGTCATGTGATATCCTAAGAATTTATGTCTGGTAATTCACAGCTTTAAGAATAATCTAAACGCAGACGGAGACAACGGCAAAAGTTAGTAGCTTGGTCGACAGTGCCAAACCGAGAAGTGTAACGTGCTTAATACATTCAAAACATCTTAGGATTACCTTTATCAGGATTTACACAATAACGAGTTGTATTAATTTATTAACATCGCTGTGTACCGATGGTTGGTTATTTCTGAAACGTCACAATGGTAATGACATGGGACGGCGTGACATTACGCCATCTTTGGTAGTTTTTTTGACGCATTTTTGACGTGTATTGGAATTGAAATACGTTATACACTATAAAAAAATATCGAGGTATAATAATGATATTTCAATAGATTCTGAAAAACTTATTGGCTAACCTGTGACCTCTGCACTGAGAGTCATATTTAATTTACTGCTAGAATCTATGGTAACGGATGCTTCGCGGCAAATACTTACAATAAAGCTATGGACTAAAATATCAAAGAATAAGTAGAATGTTAAATATTTAATTTGTTTTTAATAAGCCATTTAAAGCTCTTGATAAAAAGAGATAGGCCTACAAGTTACCAAGATTTACGAAAAACGTACATTTTGAAATATTGTTGGCCTTTTTATTTGCCAATTCCTTTTTATTTGCCTCATCAACAACAAATTTTGAATTTTTTGCTCTGCAACCAGCTCTTGAAACAAAGGGCATAGCCGGGTTAATATGGCAAAACTGCCCTTAGCGAAAAAAAATATTTCCTTTTACTGGATTATTAACCTTTAAATATGTAGTGCTTTCACCGAAAATAAAGTCTCAAATCCTTCAGGTTAAGAAAAAAAACGCATAAAAAGAAAAAACATTTTTATTTTTTTTTGGCCAAAGTACTTATACGATTTCTTTGTAATTTGGATATGTTGTAAGCAACATTAAGATCTCTTTTTAGAAAAAATAAAATAATTATTTTTAGAAAAAAAAACAAAAAAAAAATAGATTACAATTTAAAAAAAAAAAAAAAATTAGGTACGAGATTGCGACGATTACCAAATTCGTATATTTTATGTAGAATTTAATAATCTTTAACATATTTTTTTTTCAATTTCTAAAATCGGGATTAACGATGTGAAAAATTCGAATTTGTGACATCCCATACATTATTTCAAACAAGATTTAACTTCTGCGTATTACACTGTGAAGTTGTATTCCCAACAATTCCAATGCTTTTTGAATTTGGAACGCGACTTATTGTGCTGAGTGCGGGCCTTCATGAAATCCGTGGCTGTATGCGGCTAGGGCTAAGGCATTAAGAGGATTTAAAAAAACAAAAAGGCGGGAAGGGAGAATTATAAGAACTTTATTTTATAACTTATAACGAATGTTAACGAATATCGATTTCAAGATGTCTGTTCCTTCTTTAAATAAATATGAAGCTTTAAAAAAACTTTTTCCGAAAAAATACCACGTATAATCGTTGTATAGTTTTGCTTATGATAATATTCAATCAGATAGTGATGATGATTGTTAGCTAGTTATTTTATTGACGTAGGTAATAATTTTATTTAAAGTTTATATTATTAAAAGTTATGAATTTAATATTTACAGTGTGTAATATTTAATTCAGGTTTTGTTGTAATAGGTAATGAGGTAATATGTATGTTATGTATAGGTACACTACCTTCACAAAGGGTCAATAAGGTCGTGTATACATATTATCAACAATTTAAAAAATGAGTACTTACCCCGTAGCCGTATCTATAGCCACAAAAGCAACTAATAGTGCAAAATGACACATTCTAAATTCAATACAAATATACTTAATTGTCAACTTGGTTTTGCACTACCTATACAGGGCGTACCACGGCGATGCCACATGGAGGGAAAGTAACTTAAATATCATAGATAGCGTATTATGCTCAAAGAAGACTTTATTTTATTTTGAAAATGAAATAATACTGCATTAAAAAAATCCAAAAAAAAATTTGCTTTTTCTAGGCATCGAACCTACTTTAAAACAAAAAAAAATTCGTAATTTTATTCTATCATTCGAAAGAATAAATAAAAAATAAGAATTTTCCTTAAGAAACATAGTATCTAAAACTAAAAGAATAACCAAAAAAGTTTGGTTCAAATTTGTAAAAAAATTGTAGGTGGTTCGATTTCCGGGTGAAGCAAGTAATTTTTTGAAAAACTTTGAATGCAACTTTACTAAGTCTTAAAAATAAAATGAAGTCTTCTTTCAGCAAAATACGCTATCTATGATATTTAAGGTACTTTCCCTCCATGTGGCATCGCCGTGGGACGCCCTGTATGTTGAGTAGAGAGAGTATGTCACAAATTCGAATTTTTCACATCGTTAATCCCGATTTTAGAAATTAAAAAAAATATATGTTAAAGATTATTAAATTCTACATAAAATATACGAATTTGGTAATTGTCGCAATCTCGTACCAATTTTTTTTTTTTTAGAAAATTGTTATCTAATTTTTTTTTGTTTTTTTTTCTAAAAATATTTTTTTTATTTTTTCTAAAAAGAGATCTTAATGTTGCTTACAACATATCCAAATTACAAAGAAATCGGATAAGTACTATGGCCAAAAAAAAATAAAAATGTTATTTCTTTTTATGTGTTTTTTTTCTTAACCTGAAGGATTTGAGACTTTATTTTCGGTGAAAGCACTACATATTTAAAGGTTAATAATCCAGTAAAAAGGAAATATTTTTTTTCGCTAAGGGCAGTTTTGCCATATTAACCCGGCTATGCCCTTTCATGTAAGGTGCTTTGGGGTATATTCGACATATTTTTAGACGAGTGCAGACACGCGGATCCAGGGTAGGGTTTGGGCTCGTAAGTCAGAACCGAAGAAGTTTTCCTTTCATGAAATGAGATCCCTGTAAATTTGGATATATTTACCAACTTTTTGTTATAATAGCGTTTAAATACGTTGCTTGGTTTTGGAAATAAATTAAATTAAAACAATAAAATATTTTGAATACTACTTTTTAAGGAGTGGGTAGTTTAGAAAGCCGGGGAGGTTATTTCGAAGGTCTTTAAAAACAGTTGTTATGCAATAAGAGTTTATAGTAGGTACTTAATTTTTGTTCTACTCTACCCCCTTAAAAAATCTCGCTATTTCTTCTTCATCTTAAAAGTCTCAATTTGCAAAGGTCAGGTCAGGTAAGGTCAGAGATTGTCAAAATTTTTTGTAAAGAGAAGTTTTTGTAAACTAACAAATGAAAAATGAATCAACCATTATATAATGAAAATAATGTAATAGTTATTAATAGTACAGTTACCTTATATTAGGAAATTGGGACCTTAGTTGCCGTGGTCGGGTGGCCTAGTGGTTAGGGCTCGCCTGTCTGCACAGCGCGAGCCTGCGCGGCTCCTGTACGGCGGCCGCCAGATTGTAGCCGCTGGAACCCGGTGGCGGTGTGGATTCATGTGAATCCATGGCCTCAGGGATCTGTCAATTTAAAATTAAGGCAAATTGAGTGAGTATACATAAATACTTCACAAAATAAGTTATGATTTTAAACAACTTACATAAATCTCTCCTACGCCGGTTTCTCCCCCCACCGTGACTTTTTCATTTTCAACACCACTTTTTCAACGTTGCCGGTTTTGTGTTTTCTTTTCCTGAAGCCCGCCGCCACATCGCGAGCCTTTTTCTGCAGATCTCGCCTAGTCTAAAAAAGTACAACTTATAAATAAATAATAAATAAATATCTTGGGACATCTTGGGACTTATATCATTACAATAATGTAGAAAAAAAAACAAACTTATGTTTGAAAATCCTTATTGAATCAGCATGATTGTGAGTTTGACTAATAAATTTTGTCTGTGAGGTAATTTAAATAAGGTAGAAACTAATAAATATATGGACTACTTCCAAATAAAATTACACTTCGCCTTCTATGTATCAGGTTTGTTTTAATTTGCAGTAGTAAGCTGCTTTTTAAAAATAGGTTTCATTTTTAGATTCATGATATGATTTAAATCAATATGTAAAAATAATCTGAAATGCGTTTTAACCCTTAGGTGCATGATTTAATTTTTTTTTGCAAAAAAAATATATGTGATTAGAAAATATAAGTTAATGATGGGAAAAATAGTAAAAAAAATTATAGTCATATTTTAAGATATTTATTTATAAAAAAAGGTTGGTATCATTTTTGATACTCCATGGAGTACCCTCTAAAATTCTTCTGAAAGGTAGGTAATTATGGCATTACAATAATCAGCACTTAAGGCGAGGTAAGCGTAGAATTCCCATTTGTTTTTTTCAGTTTTCTTAATAATACTACTTCCTTATGAAGTAAAACTTATATATGTTACATTTGAGAACTTGATCTATCCCGCATTGATTAGTATTAGGTATTTAAACAAACTTCGCCCTATAAAAAACGATCCCAAACATAGGTCTAATCTCTGCATGAAAACTCATTTTGCCAAGAAACTACAGAACTTTACCAAGAAAAAAATATATCAGAAGAAACGTCAAAGTCTGTGTCTTAGATTAACGAGAAGAAATCATTAATATTGGAAGAATTATATTTCATCATACAAAATATGTGAAATTATTCTCCCGGATCGCTCCTGCTGTCATCTTTCAGTCCCAGTCGGGACCTGTTGGAGGGAGGACGTACGTCAATTTTGCGCACCGCTGTCGTCAACCAAACTATCTTTAAGATTGGTGTGATAACACATAAAAAAAGTTATCGTCACTGGGGCTTCGGAGACTGAATAAACATAAGTGGTGAGTGACTAAATTAATAGAATTATGTTATTCAATATATTAAACCAAAACAATAACAAACACATTACACAGTATAGATAAAACAATAGGATGACTACTGGTGATAAGACCATGACACATTTTGACATGACGAAAATAGTGAAATAATTAAGAATGGTACCTACTCGTATCTATTAAAAATAGGATTTTATGTCCATAATAGTTCGTTATCATCCAATATTTTTTTTAAAACACAATTATTTTAGAATTCGAATTATTTTATGAAATGTTTTGCAAGCAGTCGCACTATATTGATTTAAACTTTCACGATTATCACTCATATTTTAAATACGAACGAGTCCTATATCCTGACGTTCCGGGCATGACGTTACACCCGTGGTCGCAGGCAGACATGAGTATCAATAAAATACTACTAATAATATACTATCAATTAAAAAAGATTATGGAAAATAATGCGAATTGTTACAAAACATACCGAGAATAGTAAATTTCGATTCAAGTGCGAAAAAAAAAAAGTTTTAAGGGAGCGGAGATAAATTAAAGCACGACCGAAGGGAGTGCTTTAAATCGACACGAGTTACGAATGTCGTTTCCGCACGTGTATCGTACGTTTTTCAGTACATATGGCCCTCCGAAGATTTCGACCTGACGTAAAATGAACCACTTCTGGCACTAGCGAAAATGCACCATCTGTACTGAAAAATAAGCTTTTCATAAAAAAATTGAATGGAAAAATATACGAATGAGTAAAGTTGCTACAGGGAATGGCGCCCATCATCATCATCATCTCAGCCATAAGACGTCCACTGCTGAACATAGGCCTCCCCTCTGGACCTCCACATGTACCGGTTAGATGCAACCTGCATCCAGCGTGTCCCGGCGACCTTCATAAGGTCGTCTGTCCATCTTGTGAGTGGACGTCCTACGCTGCGTTTGCCTAGCCGTGGTCTCCACTCGAGCACTTTTCGACCCCATCGACCATCTGCGTGCAATGTGGCCTGCCCATTGCCACTTCAGCTTACTAATCCGGAGGGCTATGTCAGTAACTTTAGTTCGCCTACGGATCTCCTCATTTCTGATTCGATCACGCAGAGAAACTCCGAGCATAGCCCTCTCCATAGCTCTTTGAGCGACTCTGAGTTTAGAGATGAGGCCGATGGTGAAGGACCACGTTTCGGCGTCGTAAGTCATCACTGGTAACACACATTGATTGTAGACTTTCGTCTTAAGGCACTGAGGTATGTCGGACGAAAAGACATCGCGTAGTTTCCCGAACGCTGCTCAACCGAGTTGGATTCGGCGGTTGACCTCTTTCTCGAAGTTGGACCTACCTAATTGGACTACTTGTCCTAGGTAGATGTACGAGTCAACAACTTCGAGTACCGAGTTTTCAACAGAAACCGGGGTGAGCACAACATTGGCATTTGACATAACTTTCGTCTTATCCATGTTCATTTTCAAGCCCACCCGTTGAGAAACTCGGTTAAGGTCATTGAGCATTTTGCTGAGTTCCTCCGTCGACTCTGCCATGACTACGATGTCGTCGGCAAACCGAAGGTGAGTGATGTTTTCGCCGTTCACATTGATGCCAAGTCCTTGCCATTCCAGGAGCTTAAAGGCATCTTCCATTGCGGCAGTAAACAGTTTCGGAGATATAACATCTCCCTGCCTTACGCCTCTTCGCAACGGAATAGCCTTCGTAGTCTGCTCCTGTACTCGGACCGACATTGTGGCGTTGCTATACAAACACTTCAACACTTCGATGTACCGATAGTCAATGTGGCATCGCTGAAGAGACTCAAGCACTGCCCATATTTCTACCGAATCGAAGGCTTTTTCATAGTCCACAAACGCTAAGCATAATGGCAAGTTATACTCCTGGGTCTTCTGTATAACTTGTCGCAGCGTATGTATGTGGTCTATGGTACTATAGCCTTTTCGGAATCCAGCTTGTTCGGGAGGCTGGAAGTCATCAAGTCTGTATTCGAGACGGTTCGTGATGACCCTTGAAAACAGTTTATAAACATGACTCAGAAGCGCGATGGGTCTATAGTTCTTCAAAAGGCTGTTATCACCTTTTTTGAAAAATAGCACCACCTCGCCTCGGTTCCATGCTTCAGGTGTTTTGCCCTCGGACAAGACGGAATTAAAGAGCTTCTGGAGGACTTTAAGAACCGGTGTACCACCCGCTCTCAGAAGCTCTGAAGTGATTCCGTCATCGCCCGGCGCCTTGTTGTTTTTAAGCTGCTTCATGGCCATCCTAATCTCGTACAGACTGATGTCCGGGATATCCTCGGTGTAGTGTCGGGACAGCTTGGCTCTTGGATCTCCTACCAAACTGTCAACGGGCTTTGCGACCGAAGTATATAACTGTCCATAGAACCTCTCGATCTCACCTAAAACCTCTGCTTTTGTTGACGCTATGCTGCCATCTCCCCGTTTCAGCTTTGTCAGCTGGCTTTGCCCAATAGACTTGTCCTTTGCGAACACTTTGGAGCCTTGGTTTCGCTCGATTGTCTCTTTAACACGGTTAGTATTAAAGAGACGCACGTCATGTCGCAAGGACTTGGATATGCGTCTATTGAGCTGCCTATATGACTACGCGTCATCCGAAGATTGCAGCTGTAGCGAGCGTCGTTCAGCCATGAGGTTTAAAGTTTGAACGGTCAGTTTTTGAGGTCTATCTTTACGGCGCGGTCTAAAAAATTTAGACCCTACCATATGGACAGTTTGTACTAACCCGTCGTTGATCTCGTCCACTGATGCCAAGTCCTCAAGGCAAGCAAAGCGGTTAGAGAGCTCAAGTTGAAAGCTTTCGGGGTTTTGGATATGGGCTCGAGTGGGACGGAGCGTAGACTTCATCAGGCTGGACCTTTCAAGTTTAACATTGATATTCAGTGAGCCCCTGACGATTCGATGATCGCTACCGGTTTTCACCCTGTTGATCACAGACACATCACTGAATATACGTTTCCTGTCGGTCATGATGAAGTCTATCTCATTTCTCGTGGAACCATCGGGACTCAACCAGGTCCATTTCCTTTGAGGCGGCTTCTGGAAGAAAGAGTTCATCATAAAGAGTCCCTCTTTCTCCAAAAAGTCGGCCAGCCCCACTCTCAACTCATCACCGCTTTTCTTGCCCAACTTTGCATTGAAGTCCCCCATAACAACAGTGAAGTAGGTTTTAGCAGTAATGGCGCCCAAATGTTAATTTGCATAAAGGGTAAATTAATAAACAATTTAAAAAAATGAAAATTTTATTTGATAAATGTGATCTATTATCTATACCAATGATATGGTACATATTTATTGTAACGGTGAAAAAGTAACCCTGTAATCCCTGTATAACACAGATAAATTTGACCATGTACATTTCACTTTCTTATGCGTGCGAGAACAGCGAAGCAGCTATAAAAATCAGCCATACATAAAAGCCTTAATGAAACACCATGGGCTTGATCCATAGTTAAAACAGGTGGATATAAATGCTCCATGACAGCTATATTAGATGTCAAAGTCAAATACACAGCTAAATGTTTGACATTACGAAGCACATGAAAGCATGTCTTTCAAAGTATGATTTTTTTTGTGTGTTATGTCGTCTTTTTCGCAAAACGTAAATTTTCTTGTAATAAATTTTCTTTACTTGTCCGAAATATTTTTTATGCTTTACTTCGAGTTTCTAGGATAAAATGTGTACCTTATTAAAGCAGTAATTAGACACATGTATGTTTTTATATAAAAATGTAATATAAAGAAATATGGCTAAGTAAAATATAATTTATGATACACCCTTTAATATAGGCCTCACAAATTTTATGATAGCAGCAAGTATATTAGTATACCCGGGTGCAACTACAAAATACAATCAATACATCTTTCATCCTGTATAAATGTAATGGATTTACTCGCGATTATTATATTACTTTGTGATATATGCAGCACGGAAGCTTAAATAAAAGCATTATCCTATATTCAAAATTAGGTACGTTATTTTTGCGTCATTTGCATAATTAGTTCGACCCCTGATCATCGTGTATAATAGGGATGATGACTGTAGTTAAAATAAATTATTTAACATTATGCACGACATAATACACGAAGAAATTATTACTAAGATGTAGATTGCAGTAATTTTTGTACAGAACTTCTATTTAATAAATTGAAAAGAACTTAAAAGAGTAGGACATTTGGCAGTACTCAAACGTGACGTCACTTTTGAGTATTTCATATAATTCCATAGTGGTGATCGTTTTGACAGTTCGTTAAAAGATGCTGATTTGACTTACCAGTCATCATGCCTATTATATACTTTTTTTGTGGACAGTCCTTATTGCAAAAATTTTGAAAATCAGCATGTTTGCATAATTTTTTATGAAATTGTACGCTGATACGCATTGTAGGACTGCGGATCTCTAACGAGTTTCGTATTAAATATTAATGGGATAGTCTCGCATCCGTGTATTTTCTAAATTTACCGTCTACACATGGCTTGCTAGAGCTTGCCAGATTATAAATTAATCACTTATATTATTATTATGTTACACTATGACGTTTCGATTCACACTAGTCACATAGTTGTAGTACTGTAAATATTTTCACTATGAGTATTACAGTATCACATCATCATTGACGGCGACTGTCACGGGTATTAGCGGAGGTTGGATGACGCTTAAAACTAGCGTTGGGAGGTCAAAGAATATGGCCTTAATAAAGAATTTAACAACAGGAAAAATTAATTTGGTCTGGTAATTTCGTTTTCACAAAACACAAAGTGAGCCTTACGCCAGCGAAGGTTTTGTGCATTTATAGGTATGAAAGGATCTTGCATACATGTCGCCGGCGTGTCCTCATTTAGCAATGGAGGATCAGGAAAATCCACAGTCATATTAGGTTCCTGTACTAGACCTTCTTCTTCTGTCATACCTAGGGTTTCTTCTTCTAGTTCAACATCTTCGAGAGCTGCTTGCAGTTCTTCCAATGATGGATAAAACTCCAAGTCGTCTCCGTCAGACTCGGCATCGTCTTCCGATATTTCTCCACCTTCTAACTGTGCCAACAGTTCTTCTATGTCCTTGTCTCTTAATGCTCTAATTGCTCTATGTCGAGCCATGCTGTAGAATAAATAAACACTCATATACACACCCAAGCCCGTGCCAAATAATAGTACTTAAAATGCAAACAAATGCAAAAAAATATCACAAGCCGTGCGAGTAGAAAAACAGACCAGACTGCATGGAGTATCGTTTTTGATACCGTCAAAAAAGACGTTATCACATGGAGTATCGTTTTTGATACCAACGTAAAACCCAAAAAAAATATAACAAAGGAAGCAAATCCAACAAAAATGCATATAATGTATGATAAATACAGATACCAACCTTCCTTAGACAATTTTTTCCTATT
>JALPQI010004542.1:0-72750 GCA_025490895.1 Thaumatotibia leucotreta
TGTAATGTAACCAAATAACACTGAATCCTAATCAGTGTTGTTTTTCCTGATGAGATGAGTAAGCTTGTCCACTTTCGGAAGAGGATGAATGAGATGAGAATGCGGCACGGTGTGGGTATTTGATGAGGGATTTTCCCGAGTGATAACTCGAAAACGATTTGTATGTCACTAGAATTGAAAACGTCGGGAAAAATGAAATGTTTTTTTTTTCAGGAAAATATGAATATTTCATATATAATATATACTGTTTTTTTTTCGAGTTTTTAAAGAAATAATCATCGCCACTTTCATTGTCACTTCTTTAATTTACTCTACTATATCGTATTACCTCTTTGTAAGTGAATTTCAGACCCAATCGGCATTGGTTGAGAGTTGATAATATAAAGTGTAAAATGTCATTGATTTTTCCGATAGAGTCGAAAAAAAAACAAGCAGTTTGGAAAGAAACGGAATTTTTTCCGGAAATTTTCAACGCTATATATATGTCACAAGCGTCACAGTACCATTACTAATGTAGGAGCATCCATATTAGTTTAGATCGCAGTGGGTGCGTCGGTCGATAGTATCTCTAATATTTGTGCAGGATGGCTTAGTAATAAGTTTACTTATAGGTACATCAATAGGCCGCCTATTATGCAGCTACTGCCACAGTAGCTGCTTGCAAATTGGATGCGTGTATGTGTGTTTGCCAAATACAATATTAAAAAAAAAGAGATGCTGCTCCAGTCCGATGAATTTTACCAGCTCTGATGACTGATCTATTTCATTTTTATTAACTTCCTATAATTTTCAGAGACAAATCGATGTGATGTCCCCCTAAACAATACTCGTTGCTCTCAACAGGCGAAACAAGTTTACACTTTCAGCAATGACAAAAAGTCCTGCATCGAAGCTTCATGGTTTGGATGTCCTTCCAAAAACATGTTTGCAGACATGTTTTCTTGTCAGCGTGCTTGTATAGTTGACGAAATTGACGACATACTGTTACGACTTAAAAATCTCAAGATACAGGAAAAAATTGATGCTAAAACATTACCTAAACCTAATGGAGGAAATAAGCTTGGTGAAATAATAAAAATAAACGAAACTAAGACACAGGGAGACGAAAAAAGACGACCAGAAACCTTGCAAGAAGTGGAGGAAAATGTCAAAGCGATGATTAAAAAAGAAAAAGGTAATAAATCGAATAAAAAAGAAGACTTTCTTAGGTATGAACTCAAAAAAGTTAATGAAAAATTTAATAGTTACACTGAAAATGATGTCATTGATTTCTTTATTTTGTAACAATTGTATTAAGTAATACAGTTCTGATACAAGCATTTCTGATATCGCACAACTGAAATAAAATAAAAACGTGCAATTATAGAAAAACATGGTTTTAGTCTCATACTACCTGTTAGTAGGTACTTTAATTTTGGCTACCTACTGTACCCCCATATAAACTAGAATCGTACAATCAATACACATGTAAACTTTTTTATACCTTACCTTACTCTATACAATATGGGTACCTACATCTCTGCCATATTTCAAATGAAATACTTCCGTAATCCATAAGCAATAATAGCTGCTAAATATCGGCACCCCATATAGTTATTGGCCCCAATAAAAAAGAGGTCACCACACCTTTATTTAAATCTTTACAATTTCATTGATGTTATTGTATTTGTTTTAGTAATAACTCGATGTGAAGCCCCCCTAAACAGGACTCGTTGCTCTAAACAGGGAAAGCAAGTTTACACTTTCAGCAATAAAAGAAGAATCTGCATCAAAGCCTTTTGGTTTGGATGTCCGTCTGAGAACATATTTGAAGATATTTCATCTTGTCAGCACAATTGTTACGCATTTGACGCTGTACCGGTACAAAATATGGGTCAAGAAGAAAATGAAGACAAAGAAAAAAATCAAAATGAAAATGCAATTGGTGAATTAATGCAAATAAATGAAACGAAGGAACGAAAAGCAGATAATGTAAGATACAATGTTCTAAAAACTTTGCCTATAACAAATAAAGAAAATAGACTTTGGTTGGAAGGTAAACGAATCCAAAATGATTCAACCCAGGTGCATCAAGAACATGAAATAAAAGGAGATCCCAAAACGTTAAATGATACCAATGAAGGATATCAATTTGGTAAGAATAATAATGGGACTAAACTAAATATACTTTATGCTTGTTCTTTTTTAACAAATTTAAGGCACGCGGTAAATATGAAATAATTTAAATTAATCGTTCACGATTATTAAATTAACAACAAACTGGACTTCATTGAATAAACTGCTGAATATTATCCTGACGTTTCGGGCGTCACGTCACCACGTCGATCACGGGTAATTTCATGCCCGGAACATCAGGATATAATTCAACGTTAATTTACGCGATTAAGTTACGTTTGTTGCTATAATTATGAAATATTGATAACCGAAGAATTGGTTTCAGTGACATTTACAAAAACGAAACATAAAGAAATTATAGCTGAAAAGAATAAATGTGACGTCCCCATAAACATCAGTCGTTGCACACAATATAGCAAACTAGTTTACACGTTTAGCAATGAAGAGAGAGCCTGCATCAGAGTCATGTGGTTTGGATGTCCTTCCGAAAACATGTTTCCAGACATTTCCTCTTGTCACCATAATTGCGACATGCAAATTGACGATCATGACATACTGGTACAAAATAATATTCACAAAGTAGAAGAAGAAAAACGTTTAAAGCTGATAACTAAACAGAAAGATACGACACGCGGCGACATAATTGAAATAAACGAAACCGAGGTACAGGAAGAGAGGAAGAGATTACAACAAGCTTTACATAAAGCAGAAGAAGAGGAACGTAATGCATTGATTGAAACTAACGGAGGTATAAAAAGCGGTAATACGAGTACGGTAGATGACTATTTAAAGTATGAATTCAAAAAAATTAACGAAGAATGGGAATTATACACTAAAGATGATCTCGTCGCTTTGTAAGATCATACTACAACGCCGAATATCTAATAGTGGAAACATGTTTCTGACATAACGCCATCTTAGATAAAAAATATACTACGCCGATAAATGTTTGGATTTTAGTTTTATTCTACATAGTTAATTATGGTTTAGTACTCGTATTCCTAATCTCAAATACTTTGAACTGTGTGCTTACCATGAGCTGCCGCTGTAAGATTAACGCGGACTTAGTTTCTATACCTCTCTCTCCCACTAATAGATAGGCGAGTCCTAGCACGAGCGGGACAGATAGTAAGACTAGTAAGTTCGCGGCGGCAGCTGATGATAAGCACACTGTTGTAGGAAAAATAAATAAGGTTACTTACAATACTAAAAAGAAACAGAGCAAATGAATGTGAACTTTGAACAACTTCCAAGTCCCAAGTGAAGTGCCAGCATTAAAGCTGGAAATTGGAAAAGACTTAAAGTCAAAGTAAAAGTCAAAACACACGGTTTAGTTCAATTTGAAATACCTATATAGATATAACCTTAACACTTTCATTGCGGACGAGTGCTACGCGCTACGCTCGCAGCCGATCCCGTGATTTTTCCGTTTTGTAGCGAAAATGGACCTCCCACAGAGAACTCCCCTCGGGAGTTCCCCGCGCTCAAAGTGTTAAATAAACAGGACACGTCCCGGTGTACCTACCAATTTTCTTGACAGTCGTCGGTCCTTCCGATTGTCGGGAGGAGTTACTCTCAGAGATAAAATACGTAACGAGTATATACGCTGCCGCAGCTTCAAAGTGGTACCCATTGCTGAGAAGCTTCAGGAATCCAGGCTAAGATGGTGTGGACATGTTATGAGAAGACCCGATGACCGTGTTGTGTAGAAGTCCCTTTCAATCGCTACACAGGGGGCAGGGCCAGGTAGACCAAAAACTACCTGGATAACGAAGGTCCGAAGGGACATGAGAGATTTGGGCCTATCTGAAGACGATACTTACAACAGAAAGAGGGATGGCGATTTAAGATTAGAAAAGCCGACCCCGTGTAACGGGAAGTGGCGACGATAAAGAAGAAGAAGAAACAGGACGTGTCCCGGTGTAGCAATTTTCTAGACAGTTGTACAGCAGGAGCCCATTTCTCGAAAGCTTGTAACTTGTAATACAAGCGGAAGTCCTTATCTAATTAATAGTGTCAAAAAGAGACTTCTACTTGTATTACAAATTACAAGCTTTTGAGAAATGGACCAGGCAGCTAAGATGCCCTTCTGCTATCGTATAAGAAGCCAACACCGGAGCTGGAATTTGAACCCACGTCTGTCCAAAGCTTTCGCGGCTGATGCCTAAACCACTCGGCCACTACACGGTGTTACACATGTAAAACAAAGTATCATTTTGTCTCTTTGATAAACCAATGATAGCTACATTACGTGCGCTGCAAGCCCTGTATGATCATGATGAATCTAGAAAGTGATCGCGTGATCCTTTGAGTATTTAGGTATAAAATACAAATATATGGATAAGGTAATAGTTGAATTTTATTACTTGAGCAAACCTCCTATGTCAACAGAAGAAGGAGACAAATTTAAAAAAATATAAGCGCGATGTGTTTAACGCCTACAGAAAATTATAAAATAAATTCGCACATATTTTGCGGCTAATTAGATTTTCCAAATTACCATTAAATTCAACTGAATTTACATTTTTAATTTTTATTAGTATTAGTAAATATCTTAGACAATCATTCCTTCAGCCCTGAGGGCCTAGTGTGGGTAATTAACTTATAAAACGCTACACTAGGCCCTCTGATTCATTCATAAGGTATGTCGCATCACTATTTCGTTCGTATCATGTTCGTATGTGTGCTGTTGTGTGCAATTTGGTTGAAGTGAGGGTTCATCGCAACAGTCAAATATGTGTCTACTTGTCTTTTAGTGGTGTGCCGTACCTCCCCCGATTAAATTGGTGAAAAAATTTGTTCGATGACTTTACGTTATCACGCCTCCCGCTCCCGTCTAAATACTCAAACGCGTGATCAGTGAATAACTAAATATAAGCCGAACTTAGATTGAACCACGACCACGAAGACCTTCCATAGTTGCTTAAACTTGAAACACTTCAATAGACCCGCGATACGATAATCTTTATCGGATTAAAGATAAAATCGATACCAATCTTAAATGACAATATAATGGTGTGGCGGCAGACATATTTATTTCTTTTCTTTATCATTTCATCATTACAGATTCTTTTTAAATACAGTAATTTGAAATATTTATGGGATATTATGGTAGATATGTAATTCAAAAATTGCTCGACGATATGTACCGGTAGTAGTAATTACATATAAATGAATTAGATTACTTTCTGGAATGGTTTGCCGCCTATGGTCTTTTCGGGCATCATCATCTAAAGGTGCGTTCAAACCAAAAGAGCATTCGCTATTCTAACCCCCCACTCTACGAAATTCGATAGTTACACAAAACGTGATTGGTTGATTTCGTAGAACGGGGGATAGAACAGCGAATGCTCTTTTAGTTTGAGCGCACCTCAACATTCAAGAAAAGAGCGTATTTCTCATAGGCAACGCACTTGTAATACCACGGGTGTTGCGGATGTCCATGGACGACGGTGATCGCTTACCATCAGGCGAGACGCTTTCTGACTACTCGCTTGGCTCCTATTGTATAAAAAAGAAAAGAGTTTAAAAATCCTATCAATATTAAAAAGTCAAAGGGGACTAATTAAATTACTTTTACGAGTACCTATGTGACAAACTAGAGATATATAAACGTTAAAATATAAGGCTTGTGGTGTAAGTACCACTAGTACCAGTACTAGACCAAGAAACAGATTTTGTGATAAATGGGTCAAAATTATTTTCGTTGTCTTGTTTCATACCACTCTGTCACGCTTTTATTTGCTATTTCGACTCAGTATATAAAAAAGCGATGCCCTTGTATTTCTTTTTCACGCTAGATTTTAATCCATACATCAGAAATTTAAAATAAAACATCTCATACAAAAATCACCACTGCGTCACGTTGTTTAGGGACACAAAATAAGACAACAAAAAGAATTTTGACCCAAATGTGTACTCACGATATCGCGTGGATTTGTCAAAAATGATCTGTAACATCATTATTTGAAAAAAAAAACAATCAAGCCACGCGGTATCGTGAATGAAACGATGATGATGGTGATGAGCGTGAATAAATGATGATATTTATTATGATATGGCCTACTGTCGCAAACTTCGAAATTCGTAAATTTCGACTTGTCTCTGTCACTCTAAAGAAGGTGTCATTAGGGTGAGAGAGACAAATACTCGAAATTTGCGGATTTCGACTGTTGTGTGGTGGTTCTTGCAATGAACATTAATATAATGTACATTATAGCTAATAATAGTAATAATGCAGTAAATCACGTATTACTAATACCTACTGCGGCTCTCTCCTGAGATTAAATTGTAGGTATACCTGTATACCGCTACAGTAATTATTTCTTCTAATTATACGGTACTATAGCTAAAATGATGATGAATAGGAAAAAAATTGGTATTACTATTTGGATTGCAAAATAATATATGCCGCAATTCTCTTTCTTGCTCCTCTATGTACGTAATTAGGTATAATAGAGGTACGGGTTGAATATGCTTCGGAATTACTATGTTTAATACCTTACAATGAGGGTTTTCTGAAATGACGTTCACCAGGGCGGCAGCACTGAGGCGTCAGGTCCAGAAACTTGTCTAAATTCTCAGAGCGCCTATAGTTTCGTGTTTAAATGTTTTGTATGAGTTAGTAAAATTATATAAAAAAATAAAATACCTCCTAGTTATTTTTTCTTTGGGGCTAGATAATTGTGTTTCTTAGCGGGAACTCACTGCTAAGTAGCGCCAACTAGTGGCATACGTTTTCGAGAAAACCCTCATTAGATTTTGCCTCAACCAAGTCAATCAACTTGTGACATATTTTTACAGATCAATGGATCAGACCTAACAAAATAAGTATCAAATCGACAGAAATAAATTATCAGCTTTTCGATAAGTTCATAAAAAATTAAGCTCGAAACGAGTGGTGATAAATTGAAATATTTGAAATACGACCGAAGGGAGTGTTTTACTTCAACACAAGTTACGATTTTTTTTCGCACGTGTATTGTATTGTATGACGTTTTTCAGTACAGATGGCCTTCCGAAGTTTAAACCTGACAGGAAATGAACCACTCTTGTCAGGTCAAAACTTCGCACTAGTGCGTAAAAAGGCACCATCTGTACTGAAATAGTTCATTTCGATACAAGTGCAAAAAAATTTTACACGTGTATCGAACGACTTTTCTCATCCTCGTCGAAAAACATTTTTTTTGTACTTGCATCGAAATGTCGCATAAGGGTCTCCCCAAACCAGTCGACGCGGAGTCGGCTTTCGCAGAGTGTTTTACACCACACTATTCGCATTTAGCCGATCGACCGTCTCCGCAGTTGAACACCTGCGTTTAGCAGTCTCACCCTCCTTGCGGCCGTAGAAACGCGCGATCGCCTGCGATTTGCTACCGCAACAGTTGTAAAGCGACGGTCGGCTCTCCCGTGCTCCGTCCTGCCGTCGAGACGTCAGACAGCACGCGTACAGGTACAGCCGCTGAGTCCGACGAACAGATGTAGAACAGCGGGTGATCGGCAATCGTATATCTCATTTTTGGAGACTGGTTTCCTTGCACACTTGATCGCTATATGTACTTAGAATCAAACACTTCATATAAACACTTATATTTACTGACTAATATTATTAAATGTTCCTCCGACATTATTACTTCGTGTTGTCAGATCTATTGCATATTTTAATGTGGGTAAAATAATTCAAATGAATAAATACAAACGCATCAGTAGCTCTGTTCGGCCGTCGAAGACGCTGAACGGCTTCCGCCAGCTCTGACCGGTCCTTATCGTAGGTAATCGGCCGTGATCCTTTCCGGCACCGTACGGCGGTATTAGGAGATTTACGAATGCGAACGTGTGCGTTAGGCTGCAAACGGGGTCGTACGAATGCGAACAGCTTTACGGCAAAACGCCGTTTTCCCGTCGAAAGACGTCGTTTCGCGTGGGCCGAGCCGATTTAAGATGTCCTCGCTCTTATTGCGTTGACATAAAGCTTTTTCCGTACGCGATTAGCCGAAACGGCGTCGACTAGTTTGGTGAGACCCTAAAATATCTACCTAACCTATACCTTACGGCAAAGTGTAGTATTTTTACTAAATATTCGTGATTCTAATGCGCATATGCCCTTTTGGCATAAACACGGCAATTTAGATCCCCTTGAAAAGGGTTTGAATGTCAAGGTCAAACGACCTTAGGGGTGTTATAAGGGTGCCTTTAATGTGACAGTAAAAAATAGCGATTTCGGTTTGTTTCGTTCGAGCACAATGTAGATATTAACAATTTCTATAAGATCAAAAATAAAACGATACGATAAACTAAATTTACTTTAATGTAACCTTACTTGTATATTGTATACATTTATTTTCATATACTCGCATTCACAAAAATAAAATAAAAATAGGAAAAATCGTACTATAAAAATAAAAATACATATATATAAATAATAATAAATAATAAATAAATAAATAAATATATTGGGACATCTTACACAAATCAACCTAGTCCCACGGTAAGCTCAATTAAGGCTTGTGATGTGGACACTAGGCGACGATATATATAATAGATACATATATATACTTTTCTCAAACATGCAATGAAATGTTGTAGTTACGTGCCTAAAAAGCGGCCGGGAAGTACCTCATTGCTGGCCTAGGCCGGCAAGTGCCTCTTTTTTAATTTTCATTTGACATAGGGTTGTGACCTGGCATCTTGGCTTTTAGCCAATAATTATCTGTAAGTAATATTAGTATTAAAAAAAATGATTGGCTAATTGTTGCAGTTATAATTAGGTATTTAAATTATATAATTTAAAATATGTACAATAACTACTCAAAATAATGTTTAAAAAGCAGTATTATACGGTGCGATCCGTCGGCCCCGATCACCACATGCGATAAATTGGACCCAACAAACCGCATCGTCTAATACCGCTTTTTCAAAGTAAAAATTTGCACCTTTCAAACATGTCAAACTTAAAAAAAAATGAGGCGTCGGTCTCGTATTTGATTTTTAAGGCAGTATAGCTTAGTGCTTTCGCCTGTCCACAAGGACTAAAAATATAAAAAAAAAGTATTTGACTTTTGTTGTTTCAAAGACAGTTATGTAGTTGACTTATAATTTCTTAGGATGAAGATATTTTTTTTTGTTTCATTTCATTGCATGTTTGAGAAAAGCATTATACATACCTCGGCCATGAAGTGACGGGTTGCCGTCCGAATACTATCCGGCCTCGCTTCGCTCGGCCGTCTACATATATTCGGCCGGCAACCAGTCACTTCGCGGCCTCGGTAGTAATGTACTATAAATACATAGACAACCATGACCAAGGAACAAATATTTGTGATAAATAAATACACAAATAATGCCCTCGCCGGGATTCGAACCCGGAACCTCCAGCTTCGTAGGCAGGGTGACATGGAGGCTGACTACTTATATGTTAAAAGAAAGTGCAAAGGCAATGCATCTGCCGGGAATCGAACTTTATTTTCATATACTCGCGTTCGCAAAAATAAAATAAAAATCCAAAAAATACATAATGTAAAACAAAGTGCAAAAAACTTGCATCGGCCGGGAATCGAACCCGGGCCGCCCGCGTGGCAGGCGAGCATTCTACCACTGAACCACCGATGCTTACGCTCTTGCTTATGAAATTACTATATAAAACGCTAACGATAGAGTAAGTTAACGACAATCAAATAACTAACATTGTCTACGTTTTTGCGAACATTTGTGTAAATAAAATATAGTTACTATTTGTATAGGCTGAAATACGAGTATGTACATATAGAATGTTGACTATGAATTTCTCAAGTTATTTGAACGCTGCAAAGTTCGTTGTTCCCAAATCATTGTGTATTCAAGTGTTTGATATTTATGACGAAATGGACTGTTTTAGGAGCCGACAGGGTTTTTTGATACTAGATTGTGGCAACTTAAAAATCTTGAAATTAGTATTATTATCAAAGATAGTAATCTTTATAATTATCAAGAGGCCACGGCTCTAAATTTTGATTTCATACAAATATGTACTTAAATAATAATATAATAACAATATCGAAAAAATGTACAATCATTCAAATATTAGAATATCAGATATACTGCTACCTACGGTAATAATAATGATTTACTACTTACTTCAAACAATTATCTTAAAAAAATATATAACTTTATTGTTTACATTTTTATCCTAAATGGTAACGTGAAGCGCAATAAGCCAAGTTCGCAAACTCCGTCGCAATTTCAGTACCCCGGCTTAGTACCAAAGGTCACCGATAGATGGCGCGAAACTCAATCCAAGGTGGCGCTTCACGAGCAGCTGATCGACCGCGCACCTGACGAGCAAGTGTGAGGGTCTACTATTTTCATCGCCAACTGTTATCATTCAGGAAACCAGTTAAAAGGTGACCTCTCGCCCGTACAAAGTAACTTATTCTCGTAGATCTGAATCAAAATGGTTTTTTGTATGGTAGGCAATAAGAGGGCCGCTCACGAACCTCTCGCTCAGAGGACACGACTATCAACATAACTCAGTCGCAATCTCGCCGTACTAAAGAACAGACGCGTATATCGCTCAACGACTCTCCGGTCTGTTTGTTTATAAACCGAACAATGCTCTTTAACAGTATGATAAACAAAACAATAAACGTTATTTAACGTTTGATCTATGATGTGTTTTAAAGCTTAGTGACAGACTTTATGATGTTTATTAAGTATATGTATGATTTTTATCGATTTTAAAGATGTTTGAAATGTAGAACAGAGCTGTCACCGTGTCTAGGTCAGTTGAGATGCTCTAACAAGCATTGTCTATCTTATCAAACGGTGCAATTATTAATTCATGTGATTCAATGTCAATGGCAGGAAACAGAAGTCAATGATTTATTATTATCAGTTTAGAGTTGATAAGAGTTAGTGTTAGACCGCTATTGTGCGTGTTTTTGTAGGTTGTATTAGAAATCTTGTGAATACTAGTTCTTAATAAGAGAATAGCTCATAATTACCTTACATTAGTGTTGTTTTGTGAAGACCTAGTTTCTAGAAGTGTGTGAAAGTGGTTTTATTCTTTGTGAGAACTATTGTGTACAGATAATTGCTTGTCGTCGAAAATTAGCAAAATGTTTGGAGTTTTCATGAAGCGGTGGAAACCAAAAAGGCAAGTGCTTAGTAATTATTAATAGTTTGAAAGGATTCTTGTATTTTCATTCGTAGTTGTTTGTTCATGGTAATTCTTATACCTATTCAGAATTTGTAATTTGTTTATTGATATAAGATTCTTGACCTCTAAATTTGCCCTAAATTTTTACTTTGAATCGTTTCGTATTCCTAATAACGCCTGTACCTACGTAGTTTGGTACATTATGAATAGCAAATTCGGCAATTAATTACGTACAGCTGTCTACTATTAATTAAATTTCGGGGAACCACGTTAAATTTTAATATTAATTAAGCATTATGGCAATAACTTAACCACAGTTTAATTCGGTTAATGACAAAAGTATGAGTTACCTACTTCATCCATTGCGTTGTATGTAAAGTGTTTCAGCATTATCTCATCACTCTCATCAGTGCATGTATGTTTGCATCTTTTTTGTTCACTTATACCCTTGAGATGACCGGAGGCCTGTGAAGTTTGTAGGAAACTGGATACACTCAACCAATTGAAATATACTCTAGAATCATGTAAAATTACAAGAGTTTTCTTACAATTTGATGTATAATGTCACTTAAACGTGGTGACAGACTGGTCTGAGGTTCCAAGTTCCAATTAGTTGACTGTACCTCGACTTTCAACCAGAAGGCGGAGTGTAGGTAATAACTTACAAAAAACGCTTCGATCGCGTTTACGTTTTGATCGTCATTTGTATGAAGTGACGATGAAAACGTAAACGTAATCGAGACGTTTTTTTATAGGTTATTACCTACACTCGGCCTTCTGTGTTCGTTTGCTCGTGTTGTCCAGTATTACACTACTTAATTAATAATATATTTTGTATTTCCTGCGTCTTTTTTGTGATATGTTATCAGATTAGCTGAAGTCATACAGGTTTCAGCATCTTAGTTTTTCATTTGAACTTCACGTTTACTGACCGATTATATGATCCGAATAGCCATAAAAATCTATTTAATCAAATTTACATCCGGTATTACGATGATTTTAATTATGATGTTTAATGATTATAAGTAAGGTTACCTAAACATTATGTAAACTCATACCTAACGTATATTATATACAGTCGCTACTGGATTTGTTTATTATATCATCATCATCATCATATCAGCCGAAAGACGTCCACTGCTGAACATAGGCCTCTCCAAAGATTGCCACAATAACCTGTCCTGCTCGACCCGCATCCAGCGGACTGCTGCGACCTTCACTACTCCACCTTGTTTATTTGCATTAAGTATATCGTTCATTATATTAGTTATTGAAAACATGTATAAATTGTTAGCGCTCCCATTTAGAAACGGTATTTTACTTTGAAGAATTTAAAGTACCTGTTAACATTACCGTCGTTTGACGATCAAAACTCACTATAAAGACTACTCTTTGGAACCTCGTATCTCAGTACTGAATCAGAACTGAGATACGAGCTTTATTTCAAGTATTTGTTGCTTAGTGAGTTTTGCCTATCAACCGACAATATAGCCTTTAGGCTTTACAGTCTGATGAGCTATATTGTTACAAAACACGTGTACAATCGTGATGCTGATGTGCTAATAGTAACTAAAAGTTTATGGTAATCAGACCACGTCAGCTAATTTGTATGGTGTCATGTACATGGCAACCGAAAACATTGCGTTGCAAATAAACAACGGTGAGGCAGGTGTCATATTTCATTTTATTACGTGGGTGGCTTCGAAGTTTCTACTTAGCACTTTCGGTACATATAGGTACGTACATATTGTTCTGCTGAAAAGTTATTAAAAATGTTTAGGAGGTAACTTTTAAATTACTTTTATCAAATATGTAATAGAACCCACCCATTATATAATATATTTAATCAAAGTTTACATAACAAATGATAGTAGTTTAACTGCCCATGCAAGCTACCTGTAAAGAACCAATAATCTAATTATATTAGGTGCTTTCTCGATAGTAATAGTAATATGGTAGTAATATTTATAAAGCATCATAATACAATTATGTTACATATTAACAAGTTTATAATTCACTAGCACTGGTCACAATTTTACACAGCTACATAAAGCATTACCTACTCAATTATTTATTTTGTCAAACCAATTCGGCCGTATTACTATTTCTTGGTAAAGTCCCCTCTAGAGAAATACCAACACAAGTTAAACCAGCCAGGACTAAACATCCCATTTAGTTACTATATCACAATCTTACCATCGCTCAAATCTATAATTTATCATTCAACAACCAAAGTAACCAATCAAAACCGTGGCAGCCCTACAAATTATTTAAAAAGTAAAAAAGCTAGGGTGACCACACAGCGTGAAGCCCTGCAAGGCCGTGAGCATTACAAATAGAGGGCCAATTTCCAATTAAAGTCGCTGTATGTGGTCCGCCAGAGGGCAGTACTGGGGAATAGATTGGATCGAAGGGTTGAGATGTCTAATTCAGTCATTTTAATTATTAGATATATTTTTAAAAAGGGTTTATCAGATGCTGCCGCTGGGTGAAAATACAAAACATCAATGACTGTGACATTTAGGTACAGAATGATTTATCAACGTGACCCCTGATTATGAACGAAGACTATGTAACTATATGTACTATATTATATAATGTTGGAAACGTAGATAATTATTTTAGAAAATCGGACGCATTTTTTGGGGTCTTGGCTCTTTAATATTTGGCTTACGATTTTATAAGTATGTCTATCAGCGGGTATACGTACCTACTAGGGCTCGCGGTCGCGTCCGGGTTTCGTGTCTACGTTTCTCATACCCGTGTTCGTGTTACACGTACACGGGTTTCTGACCCGATTTACACGGGTAATTAAAGTCCGTGTAAATAATACCCGTCTGCACGGGTACACGGATACACGGATATTATTTACACGGACTTTAATTACCCGCGGGTTCGGGGACGTCTTTGATGAGAAGCGTACGAATGGGTCGTGGGACTTAAGAACTACCTAAAATACAAATAGATAAGCGGAAGGCTAATTGTGTCAAATATACCTTATTACGTAACAGATAGAGTCGAATTTTATAAAACATTAATAAAAAGTAATACCGGCTGACCTTTTCTGAAGTGTTTTGTAGTGTCGAACGAAGCTGTTACATTCAATAATAGACCTTATTTGCATTTGCTCAAATTATTTCGAACCCGTTCGGTTCAGTCTTAAGTACCCGGGCACCCGGGTAGCAAGTGGTTTCGTGTAAACGGTATCTGTGTATTAAACACGGACACGGGTACCCGACGGGTTCGTGTAATTCGGTTTCTTAGTACCGTCGGGCTTAAGAACACGGGTATCCGGTTTGACGGGTTACACGTGTACCGTGAGCCCTACGTACCTACGTATACCCGCATAAATATAGAATATAAAACACTAGGTAGTTATTTAAAAAAAATATTTTTATTATGGCTTTATCGAAAACTTTCAACCATTTTTGTTAGTTCATTACTACATGCGTGAACATAAAACCAAGCCAAGTTCCCAAATAAAAACTTCCAGCTATTTTATCACCAAATTAGTAACAACAACCAAATCAAATAACTTTAAATACCAAATCAAACAGAACCGCGGCCCACACATAGTTTAAGCGCCTCTTAATGGGACTCATAATTATGTTTTTAAAGCTTTTTTTACGTTTAAACCAGCGGAAATGAGCGGCGATACGCGTTTTGGATTGTGGTGATTAGGCCTGTCCGTGATAATTTTAATTTTTCGGCGATATTGAAAATAGAAAAAACGTTAGGTAGATACAGATGGCCGGAAGAATAAGTCACACTTAAATATACAGTTACCACATCAAATCTGATATAAAATAATAACTATTACAAATTTTATTAAAGAAGGCAAAGCCAAGGGTGCAACCGCGATAAAGCTTAGTATTATTTTTTCGTCAGAAATGGGTGCCTTTCCACCCTTGGTTAACAATCTACTATTGTGAACTAGCTTACTTAATTTAAGTGACTTAGTTTATTAACTGCATTGTATTGTGTTGCAGGGTTTCATAGCTAAACAAATAAAATGTATCATCATGTAGGTATCATGTAAAGGAAAAAATATACTGAATACAGAATACATCCCTATATTCCCTATGTATGCTTAGATCTATAAAACTAACGGGATTTGAATAATACAACTTGAAGAGGAAGATGTGAAAAGTCGAGGCGGGTCGCTAAAGGTGCATTTAGACCAAACGAGCATTCGCTCATTCTATCTCCCACTCTAAGAAAACAACGAATTTCGACGAATCACGTTTTGTGTATCGAACGAATTTCGTAGAGTGGGGGATGGAATGAGTGAAAGCGAATGCTCGTTTGGTCTAAATGCACCTTAACACGTTCACGGACGGTAAGGAGTTTGGCTTCCGACCAGAAATGACACATAAATTGGTATGGAAATTTTGTACATGCTATAGCATGCGTGTCATTATGACACATGAGAAATATGGTAGTTAACGACGCATAGTGCTATAGCATTCGACTGCTATAGAATAACTTAGGCAGGAGTCGATTACATATGCCAGTAAAATTCTATATCATTGTCCTGCCACACCAGTTCTCGTTTGTTAGCTGATAGTTCCGACTCCTCGACACTTAAAACCTTTTCCGAAGATTTATCAGTTGCCTCCTCGAACAACCTGACAAATTTTTTGAGTTCTATTTTTCATCGTCTAGTTTTTACAAATGTTACAGATATATTTGACTAATAATGTATCTATGCCCCCGTTATGCTGTAAATAAACAGTATTAAACGTCAAGAGCCAATTATCGACCATATTATGTTCTTGAAAACGTAAGCGAAACACAACGGCGAACATATTGGTGGAAATATTTTAATTTACCTTTCGCATATTTAAATCCATCTCCAATTCATTTCACAGTAAAAAATAAATACCTACTAAAATTCTTTACATCAACTTATTCAAAATATATAGAAATAATAGATAAAAACAGTATTTACAACGATTTAAACATCATCTTATGTATTTCCACTCTCCCGGCGCACATGCCGCACGTCTGAACAAATCCCCATACTACCGCGACTGCTATAGCATTTGTGCGCGAAAAAAGAGGGCAAGGAGGTGAGGTTGTCGCTTACTCAAAAACTAAGCAAAAATCATGTGATGTGACAGTAATCTTATCCAGGTTTGGTACCTACAACGTGACAGTAAGCCGAGGACTATGGGTATTTTCTATTGCGGAGCGAATTCTCTAACATTTCTGGTTAAGAAAGGGGGACGATTAAAGACTGCTATAGCATTTGTGTCACATAAAGGGGGCCTTAACCCGAATGCTATAGCAGCTACGCCCTTGAACGTGTTAATAGTATATCAAGCATCTTTCTGAGTACGAAAAAAACACGCGAAACGAATCTCTAGTATTTCTAATGTACTGATATGAAGTATCTATAAGAAATAACTAGTTAGAATCGTCCGCGATCTTATCGTCTGTTATCATAGGTATGTCGCTACGCTTCTAATAATGTGGCATAATATTTACTTGTTCGTATTTCTTATAAACTGGATCATCGCGCGGAGTCATTGAGATTCCAATACATTATTTAGCACGTTAACAAGTCATTTTGTTTCCAACAGAAAATAAATAAATAATGGTAGTCCTTTAAAACTATGTTTGATATAAAAACTTACATAATAACTATGATTAGAATCAAATCAATCGATTTAAAAGCTGATTTTCTTGAACTGAATGATACTTGGATGAAATGCCTATTAAAAGGATAAAAATAGTTAATTATTATACAAAGAAAAGGATCACAATAAATTAATGATAAATCTGCTAATTTAAGTAAGTACGCTACGTGATGAAAGTAGTAAGCACAGTAAGTAGTAAAGTAGATGTGCTAAACATAAAACAAAATGCACTAACGTTAAATAACATCCATGCGAAGTCATTTTCCACATGGCTGGCATCATCGAATCGCTGTGAAACTCGGACGTTTATTTTGCAGCTTCCATAAAAGCCTTTTCAACGTATCTTCTTTACTAGTGTATGCCTCTGGCGACCAAATAGACGAGCTTTAGGTTTAGGGACCCTTGAATACGTTTATGTAACTGTTTGCATATTTGATGGCAGAGAAATAATACGAGTCAGATTTCACAAAATTATTACTTGGGCTACTTCTTCAAAACGTAAATTTGCCTTGAAAATGCTTGGAGAAATGACTGTGATTTATTTCATAAATTTAAAATTGCTCCCTAAGTACCGTACCTACCTAGTACCTACCAAAGTTTACATTCTAAGAATCGGCAAATTTATGCTTAAATCATCTTTGTTACATTTCGATATTTCTGCAGAAGTAAGATTATGCTAGCATCAGCTGGGCCCTGTGGCCCTAACGCGAACTTCGAAATTCGTAAATTTCGAGGATTTGTCTCTGTCACTCGAAATTTGCGGATTTCAAAGTTCGCAGAACATGTTTAAAAATCAATGTAACATTCATTCATATCGACTCTTCAACTTAGGATGAAATTTGAAACAATGTGAGTTAATCTCAGGCCTACTACCGCGAAAATCGAAATTCGTAAATTTCGAGGATTTTTCTCTGTCACTCAAACGAAGGCGTCATTAGAGTGAGAGAGACAAATCCTCGAAATTTACGAATTTAGTTTAGTCGTAAGTCGCAGGTTAAGTCGTAAAGACTATAAAGAACCCTTTCTTTGTCCTCGCTCGTCACTAGTCGTAATACGCTTTTTAGTTCCCTGTGAGCTAACACGATTCCGTCGTACCCCGAGGCTAACAGGCATGGATACATTTTACACAAATTGCAATCGCTCTTGTACAATTTAATAACTGATTAATTTATAACCCTACTGCACTAATGGAGTGTCAGGTTGTAAAGAATGGGGCCCAATAATTGTAGATTGCTCTCCTATTTGTTTTAATTGGAAATTGCAAGGTTTTGCCAACATTGTAGTGCAGCATTTATTGCTTCATGTTTATGGGCTGTTGTAATTATTACTTTGTTTTCTGTATCGTCGTTTTCATGTCGTGATTCATGACACAAAAAGATGTTTGCATAAGCTGTGTGGGATAATGCTGTATTGATCGCTGATAAATCAGCACATTCATTAATTTGTACCAATTTCTCTCTCATGTTGTCATAACTGTTATGGCTTAAGAAATGCTTCCTCGACGGAAAATTTTAATTGGATTTGCTATAATTTAAGTAGGTAATTAATTAGTGTTGTTTTTAAGTTGAGTTAAGAATACGAAACATGGAGTACGTAAAAAGAGTTCAAACTAAAAGAGCATTCGCTGTTCTATTCTAACCTCCCACTCTACGAAATTCGATCAGTACACAAAACGTGATTGGTTGATTTCGTAGAACGGGCGCTAGAACAGCGAATGCTCTTTTGGTTTAAACGCACCTTTAGTCAACAAATCTTTTGGTTTTTGGGGTTTCCGTGCTAAAAGTACATTAGCTACACTTATGGTGCGTCTCTGTTCGTCCATTAAGAAACTTTTGCATTTACACTAACTACTTCACTTTTCGATTTTATATAAGTACATATTTTGATATATTTATAAAAATTGCTTTCAAACATATAAAACCAGCAACCATCTGTCAATTAAATTTAATAATATTACCCCAAAGAAAAAAACTCATTTTGTAGTTACTATTTATTATTTATACCGGTTTAATAAATATACAATTCTTTCACTTTTGTTGCCATTCCTGTTTCTATCTATAACTTTGTCTGCATGTCAATAACCATTTATGCAAACTTGTATTGCTTAGCATAAAGTTCCAGTAAAACCATCATTTATGTTAATTTAGTCATCAGCTGAAACATCTGACAGTCGTTTCATGAAAAAGGTAAAACATAAACTACGAATAGCAAAATTTTACTTCACAGAGTTGGTAGGTATTTTAAATTAAGTCTGACGTAATCCAAAGACAATCTTGGTAAAGTAGAACCATGCCACAATAGGATAAAGGTGAGGTAAAGACAAATTACTGCCTAAAGAAATCTTTTGATTTGCTACGACAAAGTTTCAACCGCCTTAGAATCGGTTGAATGTACTGTTACCTTGAAACTATCCGCTTCAATATTTAATCCAAAATTAGCATGCCCTTGGTAAATGTATGATTAAGATGAACTTATGACCATGTTGATGGAGTAGAAAAATATACTGGATTTTTGTTGTTAATGTATATAAATTTGTATATTTCGTATGTTCATGTATGTAAGTAAAAGGAAGAAAAAAGCCTACTTGTATAACAGGAATGTAGTGTTTGTACCACATTACTTAACCAACTATACATATAAAATTGAAAATTTGTCAACGTGCTTGGTAATTATTAGGAAACTTAACTGCCGATAAAAGTTGTAGCTATTAACGTCTTGCTTTCCGCGTCTATTTCTTTCTAAGACATAAATATATTTATATTACATGTACTTCGCCAATAATGCGGAACTTTTCCCACACTTACTATACTTGTGACACATAGATAAGTTCAATAGCAGTGGATCAGGAATCGACCGATAAGGCAAAACGTCACTTGTTGACTTATGGCACTGATAAAACGATAAAATACACGAACGTGGAATATATTTTAAATAAAACAATAAGTTCGATCACGACTAAAATTATATTATGAATCTTAATTCTTTGACATAAAGTTGTGAATTTCGAATAATTGTACAAGGAGTTATAACTTTTTAAAACGAACTGCGTCGAGGTTAACAAGACTCACGCATACTTACCCTTTCCCGATCAAGGATGGTGTTTGTTTTAAAAAAATGTCAGTAAACACGGTATTTTTTATAAAAGATTAATTGTGATGTGTTCATTATTGAAAGACTTCTGTGTTAAGTTAAGATGCATCATTGGATCTCTTGATGTCATTTACCTGTTTGCGAACTTGGCTATATTTTTACCAGATTAAGCTCTCACCTTTAGAATTTTTCTATGATTTTTTTATGCATTTAGATCTGTCGTTATATTATATTACCTATGGAATATACTAATTAACATTTCTTGAATGTACTTATTCGTTTTTATTTAACCAATTTACATTTTGTGAAGCCGTGTGGTAACGGCAGTAAGAACTAAGAATACATTTGTCACCACCCCAACTCTTCCCTTGGGTGTCGTAAGAGTCGACTAATGGATTGAAGTGTCACTGACCAAGTGACCATTTACTTATCGAAAAACGAGGATGAGCATCATCAATTCATCACAGTGGATACACTACTGCGATCGCCAACGCTAACCCGCTTGCCCAGCGTGGCGATTATGATCATTTACCTCCTAAGGCACTGGTCTCACCGGCTATCAGCTATCAACGCCGGGCGTGTATCGCCGTGTCTCTTTTATTTACACGGGAGCGCGTATCTTTTGTTCGTGTTTATAGCTGATAGATCATAGCTTAGTAGCTCGCAGTGAGACCAGTGCCTTATGCGTCCAGGATGCGCGTAGGAGTTAGATTGTTATAAGCTGATGAAGCGAAGTGACATTTTGTACATATTGCTGTCATTCGATCCGTTGTGATAGTAATATTTTATACCTAACAGACAACATACTCATCTAAACAGTAAACTTGATTGATTCTTAACATGTTTACAATATTAGGTACAGGTTATTGCGCTGTTAAAATATACCTTATCCTCTCAATTTGCAGCTAAATGTCGCCATTTACACTAACAATCGCAACGTCTATCTAACGTCACTTCTGTCAAGTTGTCATTACAAATGACACTCAACTCTGCGTTTTGTTTCATTCAGATCAGTCAAAAGTAACCCTTACGTTCAGGTAATACAGAGTTTGCGGATTTTGACGGTTACTATTTAAGTTGGTCAATGACTCTTTAGCATACGAATGCTTTATTTTCATACTTCAACGAGAATAAACATCGCAACTGCCTAACTACTTACAATTCCAAGGTTTCTGTGTTAATTTGTTCGGTTGACTCAATACTTTGACTTTGACAGTTGACACGAGGCCTGAAGTGATGAGCAATGAGCATCATATTAGCATAAAAGGCTGTGCCAGCTTTCATATTTGCGAATCTATGTGTGTATAATAATAGGCCATTGGTTTAATGAAGACAAGATAATCATTTATCTGCTTCTGACATTATGACGTGAAAAAATATTAAAGACTTGTGACTGACCCGAAAATATTCCTTGTGATATTAATAAGACGACGTATAATACACGTGTAATAGTACATTTCGATGCAAGTGCAAAAAAAAGAAGTTTTTACACGTGTATCGAACGACTTTTTTTCAGATCAAATGCCTTAAAAAGAGAAATTTATGCAGGCAAAGCGTGCGCAAAGTTTACTTTTTCGCACTAGTTAGGAAAAAACTCATTTTTAACTCGGGTGATTGTCGCCCTCGTTTCACTCGAGCTCCAACTTTCACCCTCGTCCTAAATTTTTTTTTGCACTTGTATCGAAATGTACTATTCTATCGGGATGGATAGAAGTACTTTTCCGCAGTAGGTAGGAAAAGTAAGTTACGCTATCGACTGCGTTATACTCACGCCGCCATTTCATGGTAAACACACTGGCAAGACTGAGTGGTCACAGCTTGCGGTGCATTTTGTATGTGATTATGGTAATGCATGAGCTATACCTACGCATACTGCTCTCTAATGCGCCCTTTGGACTTCAGCGTGAATAATCAATGGAGTTTCATTGTTTGTGAGTACATGAAAACTAGTGGTAGGCACAGATACTACTAGTTTTCAATTTTATTATGTTTTGTTTGAAATTCTATTAATATTCACCCCTAAACCCCTATTGTAATATATTTAAAACGTCACATAGTTTCCATAAGTAACGCTGCTTATACTAGAATAACTAACAATTGGATGCCCCACAAGTTACTTAGAAATTGTCAAGTTTTAGTTTTAATTTTTGGTGGCTTTTTTTAATTTTTAAGTTCATTCTAAGAAATTATAACGATTATTTAAGCTATTTAAAACGTCAAATGTTATGAATATTATTTAATTTTTAACGAAATGACAAAATTGGCGTTATTAATTACTTCAATTTGAAGAGGTCATTTAAATTATTCAATCTCTTAATAATCCATTTCGATATTCTAAAGCCAAAAAATACAAAAACACAAGGCTCAAAAATACAAAAAAAATAACATGTTCAGTATTAAGTAACTTGTGGGGCATTTAATTGTTAGTTGTTTATAGAGCTAGAAAAACAAATTACGATTCACGACTTAAATTTCACCCTGTATATAAATAATGTTTAGACAGCAACACTGCCGTAGTTGACATATTTACTCCAACAGAATTTAAACTATGATTACAGAAAAATGCCCAATTCCTTTCACTCTGGCTCGCGAAAGACAAAGGAATGAATGTGAACGAATTTATTTTTTACCGCGGCGGAGGCCTGTGACAGATCTTTTTCTGTTTAAAAAGAAAACATTCCTTTTTTAAATGCGCTGAATGATGAGCTGTTTCCGCTCGCGATCTATGGAACTTTTTTGAGACTTGGTTTGGTTAAACTTAGGTTTTAGAAATAGGTTAATGTTAGTTTCCTGTTTTGAATGAGCGGTATGAAGGCTAATTATTGGCTGATGAGCACTGGCTCTTAAGCCAATAATTAGCCTGACACTGACTAAGCACTAATTTCACATAAACGTTAACGGCCCGTGCAAGGGGATATGACAAAAATAATTATTTTCGCTAGTGCGAAAAGTGGTTAATTTTATGTCAGGTCGAAATCTTCCGAGGGCCATACGTACTGAAAAACGTCGTATGATACACGTGCGAAAACGAAATTCGTAACTCGTGTCGATTTAAAGCACTCCGTTCGGTCGTGCTTTTATCTCCACTCGTTTCGAACTTCATTTTTTTCGAACTTGTATCGTAATGTACTATTAAATAAAGACTCACTTAAAAATCAAGTTTTTATTTGAGAGGTACTTATTTCCAGATAAATTAACTTGTAAAGAACCTTGATACCTATCCATCACTGACCTTCATAGGTCAATAACTGATTATAGTCATTACCATTTTACACCTAAGTGTATTTCAATTACCGGAATTATCTAATCATAGATTCAGATAATAAGTATAATAACTTATTAAAAGATTGATACTACACGCTTGGCTTACCTAATCAAAAAATATTTTAACTCCGAAATATTATTTATAATGTTTACAAAACAAACGTATATCTGAGAGTAAGTAATGCGATGGTACAAAAATATAAAATTTCTATACCGTTTAGTTTTCAAATGAACTTGGCTGGGCATAGTGAGCACATAACCGCACAATATGTGGCTTTCCGATTCTGTTCATTCAATTTCGATGCCATTGAATTTAGCGCCATCTATTAATTACAGTATTCACTAACGGTACCATTTTACAAGCAGAGCTACCCATTACCACAAAATACAGAGTTCGCTTCCTGATAACTGGAATTGATTACACAAAAATGGCTCAAGCGGCCAGTCTAAGGTACGTGCTTAAACTAAGTATATTTTATAAGAACTCAAAGATCATTTGACATTGGTTTTTAGCGGTTGAAATGAAATAGGAATAGAGTACTGGGCAGCTCGGTCAACCGTCGAAAGCAGTCAGCCGTTCGGCCACGGAAGGCTGGTTGTTTCAAGTTACCGATATGTTGGTATTGTTTCTTGTGCGATTGTTTTAGTGTTTTAGGATGTTTGGTAATCGGTGAAGATTACGCTACAGGAAATGAAATGTGAAAGTGTAAAAATAGAATATTTAGGTAAAACTGACATCGGCCTATTTGTAGTTCTTAGGGTTCAAGTTGATTTCAATAAAAAAAGTCAAACAGATAAATATGTATTTTTTTTATACCACGTCGGTGGCAAACAAGCATACGGCCCGCCTGATGGAAAGCAGTCACCGTAGCCTATGGGTGCCTGCAACCCCAGGGGTGTCACATGCGCGTTGCCGACCCAATAAGAACTTGTACACTCCTCTTTTGAAGAACCCCATACTGTAGTCCAACGGGAAAACCTCGGCAGGGAGCTCATTCCACAGACGGACCGTCCTCTGAAACCGCACGGTGTGCGGCCATTTAGTTTTTTTTTAACAAATTACCGTTTTTTTAACAAATATCGATGCATTGGAATTTATACGTATCCACAACAGTGCATCCTATCCTATTGATGGTAATCTTTGAACTTGGCCGGACACTGGGCATTAGAGTCTAAAGTGCAAGTACTTTATTTTTATTATTTAAGAAAAATTGGTTAGTAATCTTTATCGCTTATCGCTTTATATAAATTCGAAAAATGAACTAAAAAATAAATAGACGAGGATTCACTAAATAAGAAAGAAAAAAAGCAAAAAAATATTCCGATACCGGGAATCGAACCCGAGCCTCCTGGGTGAGAGCCAGGTATCCTAGCCACTAGACCATATCGGATGATATACATATGTTTGAAATTATGCTTTAAAAGCCAAAGCGTTATAATTTGGTATAAGTCTTGTGGTTAATTTGTTGAGTATTTTTTTTTTAGCAAATAAATTCTATTCATTGAAGATATTTTATGTTATTTTATTAGTTATGTTAGTATTACCTATTACATGTTAAGGTTTCGTATAATTAATTTATATTTATTAATATTTATAAAAGACAAGTTTTTGATCGAGTAATATATGGCAGAACTGAATAAAAACGTTTTTTTACCTACTTAAGTGTAAAATCCAAATTAATTTATTAAATAATAAGTCATCGCTGCTGAGTGGAACTCGGAGTGCCCGATACGCATTGACCTAAATGACTCGTCACTAAGTATATCTAATTTTAGTTAATGTCTTCCTAAGAGACGCTTCATCGGGAAGAATTCATTTTTATTTGAATTTCTTTGGATAATGAAGTAATGATGGGCGAAAAAAAGGCATTTAGCTGTTATTGGACTCGATTTAGAATAATTTTTAATGATAAATACGAAAAAATCAAAACCCGAGGTTTGTTTTATAAACCAAACTTTCGAGTCTTTCTACGATATGTTTTATACCTACTTCGTTAGTCACTTCGTTAACACACGGAATAATAAAAAACTATTTTTTCTGTTCTGTGGTCTAACACTACAATAAGGTACCTAAACACCAAAAGGCATGTCTTTTGAATTGAAATAATTGAATTAACGCTTTTTTTTTATTAGTAATTAGATGAAGAACTTCGAGATGCGAAACACCTTCTGATGAGAGTGAAGATGAGTCAGATGAGTCATAGTCAGTGATTACCATAATTATCTAATCACATAGCCTGGCCCGATCTTAGCTTGAACGACGACGGTCGCAATTTGACCCTATTGCCTCCAATTGGTAAATCGATAAGACTTGATAGATCACAGCGATGGCCGATGACGAATACGTATCTTAATTTACAAGTCACATCTACGTAAAAAAAGCAAAAAGAAATTGCATCGGCCGGGAATCGAACCCGGGCCGCCCGCGTGGCAGGCGAGCATTCTACCACTGAACCACCGATGCTACGTAAGTTCTGACGAAATTGGTAGTCGGAGTCCGGTAAACTAGGTACGTTTTCAAATTACATAAATAAAACCCGATAATAACGTGTGTTTGTGTAACTATAATAATGAATAAGTATAACGAGTAAATTAATAACAAAAACGAATGCTTATCTTATGATTATAATTATGTATAACTTCATATCATATTACACAGGATAACAAATGTATGAACGAGACGTCAACTTCGAAGTATTTTGTTTAGCGCGTAAGCTAAATATTTTCCTAACAATGCCATCCCTACAATATATTTCACCACCCTATTACAACGGCATAGGGTCTATTTTAGTACATAAAATAACGTCATCATTTGCAAAGCACACACCGACCGTGTCGTGTTCAAAGCTACAATTCACAAATATCAATCTACTCGACCGGTTTAATAGGACCAGTCAAACTCAACCTCAGATCAGCTAACTTGGATAATGAATCTACGGTTCAGCTAATATCAGATTTTTATCGCAGATTCGTTGAAATATTTGAGAATGAATCGGTTCGTCGTTCGCTCGGCACGAATAGTTAGCAGTTAGCACTACACAATTTTCTTTGAAAAAATATGCAAATTATAGCTTTCACGAAGGATAAAGGGTAAAGAATATGAATTTTCATACTTTAAAGGTACAGTATGTAGATATAGGTCTACTGTACCCCTTGTGCTTTAGATATATCTACGCTCTGATATGTCTGTCTGTACATGTTACCGTACCGAGGCCCGAGACCCTGCCCTCGACATTGACGATCTAAAATTTTGAACAATTGTCTCTATCACTAGGATATTCTTTGTTTAATGAATCTTTCGGTAAATTTTCTTAATTTTTATTTTATTTCTTGTCTTAAATTATGCAATTGTCTTTCAATTCGCATACTTTATGTCAATGTTAGACGATCGAAGAAAACAGAATTTATTTTATTTTATATCTACACCCTTGTAATTCTCAACCTCATAAGTCTAATCTCGCACTTTTAGAACACAATGTTGGTTTTATTACCAGGTTCAAAATTATTTTCGTTGTCTTGTTTCATACCACTCTGTCACGTTCTTAGTTACTGTTTCGACTAAGTAAATAAAAAAATCCCTTGCATTTGTATTTCTTTTTCACGCTACATTTTAATATTTTTAATCCTTACATAAGAAAATGAAAAAAAAAAACATCGTCTCATACAAAAATCAACACTGTGTCACGTTTTTTAGAGACACAAAATAAGATAACGAAAATAATTTTGACCCACCAACTTGAAATATTAAACTTTGTGTTCACATACATTTTAGTTAAAATGATTGATATTTATTATTAGGTATATCAACGTAAAAATATATCTGCGAACGTTATTCACGATAATTATGTGTCAATGACGATATGGAAAGTCAGCCATGATTGTTTACTTTTTTTTTATGGCGAATGGTATAGAGATAGCTACGAGCTATCACTCTCATTTGCTACTCATCGAAAGACGTCCACTGCTGAACATAGGCCTCCCCCAAAATTGCTACAATGACCGGTCCTGCGCCACCCGCATCCAGCGAACTCCTGCGACCTTCACCAGGTCATCAGTCCACCTTGTGCCTACCCACTACTACCCCTTTCTAATTAAAAATAAAAGCAGAATGACTAATGAGGTAACAGCACTTAACTTATTTGGTTAACAAAATAAATAAATCATATTTTTCTTCACGTTACAGGTATTTCTTTAGTGGCTCTTTCACAAGCACTAAATATTATGTTAAAATATGACATCAAAAATGAGGTTTATATTTTCCGTTAAAAACTAGGTCACTTAGAGCAGCCTTCGGGAACATGCTAGGGTTGTCACTTACATCTATAAGAAACAAACTTTAAATTTACTAACTTTAACTGTTCACATGGAAAGGTACCTTGTCACGACTCTTAAAATAGACCTTGTGTGCTCTTTAATAAAGTATTTACATGCCACACACAACTTTTTATTATATGCCATAATTTAATATAAATATTCAATACTTGAGAGGCACCAAAAATAACTGTACCTACGTTCTGTAAGATTTTATTATTCAAGTAAGTTTTAACTTCGAGCTACGTTATATTCTTAGCTAATTAACTGTGAGTTTTAAATCAAACATACAAAAACTGATTCTAAAATTACTTTTTATGGTCGATCGCTAGGAGTAACCCTAAAAAAGTTCCGACTCTAGGTACATTTATTAAGTGGAATAAGTCCATGGCTCTTTTTTTACTTGTTACAATAATTATTTTTTACACTTTAAAACCGGTAACAGATTTCTAGCTATTTCCGACTAATACACCTCAACGGAATTATTTAATCGAAAAATGTCTTACTGACAACCCTAGTAACACCATACATCTGTACAGCCCTTCTCTCGTCCTAATTAGTGAGATAAGGAATGAGGACGCCATGGTTCGAGGTTCGCTGAATCTCCACTTGTATTGCAAGGGTTATGTTACTAAAGGATGAAAAGGGGCGAAAAATATTTGTGTGGCGAATATTTTTTGGTATTAGGTACCTCAAACCACTGGAGGTTTAGAAGGCTAAACAAATGTTAAAAATATTATATTGGGTACCTAAGAAATTGGCGTTTTTGGTCATAGACTTTAGTTGATACCCAATTTTATTATCTAAAGAGAAACTTAGATATACTGCTTGTTTTTTTCAACTAATAATAGTTTTTTCCCTTAAATAATGTTCAAAAATAAGCTTTGAAAACTACTCTTACCATATGCTGCCGGTTTATATGTTTGAAATCGATACAAATGTATGATAGTGCCTTGTTTTCCGAAAAAGAGATATACAAGACACGCCTTAGAAGTGTCTAATATTACCGGTAAAATTTGGTTTATTTTGATTTTAACATCAGAAAAATATACACAAAATTCATTGTATGGAAAATAGGCTTTTCAAAAAATTCTCCATATAAGACGCCAATTTCATAGGTAATATTATAGTACCTAATTGTGTTTTATTGAAAATATTATTCGACTTATTTTTCCCATACGAAATAATTCAGCACACAATCACAACTTTTTTTGTCATAACGCAACAGTCAATAGCTGTACGATTCTTCCATAATTATGTCGTATTAGTGTTACTTTTGCGTAGAAAGTTTTGTCATCTCGTCGAAAGGTGTCAAAAGTCAAAAGGCGGCAAATTCAAAAATGTAGATAATCATGAAGACATGTCTGCCCATAAAACATTTTTTTACTGACAGGAATCGTTGGACTGAAAATACAAACATTTGCTTCTAGAAATAAAAAATGTTGACAACCCTACCCGCACGGTAATGCAATGCAGCGCTACTCGACGCTAGAGGGCGCTCGTCAACGTTCTTACCGTATACTGACAACTTGAGAGCTGGCAAGGAAACTCTTGAGTAAGCTATTTCGTATCTGTGGAGCTTTATGATGACGCGTGAACTTCATATTTTGCATGCTTTCCGTATAATAGGAGAGGCCTACGTCCAGCAATGAACTGAGATAGGCTGATGATGATGATGATGATACTTCAAACATCTCGTCGGGCACTCCTACAACCGTTGGTATATGGTGACGCCAGTAAGAATACATTTGTCACCACCCCAACTCCTCCTGCGGGTGTCGTAAGAGTCGACTAAGGGATTGAAGTGTCAGTCACTGACCATTGTTTGATAAAAGATTGATGATGGGCAGCAGCGTCATAATAGCGGACACATTACTGCGATCGACAATCCGCTTGCCCAGCGTGGCGATTAAAGGCATTTACTTCCTAATGAGTTTATACGCATAGTTAATAGGAGAGGCCTACGTCCAGCAGTGGACTATCATAGGCTGATGATGATGATGATGACTCCTGCAACAAACCTAGGCCACTCAGGAACTATGTCAAATTAACGTAATCAATTAGATTGTCAGACATTTCAAAGTACTTGTCATTTTAACAAGGTTCTAGTTCTACCTAGAGTGCCCTAGGATTCCAATTAGTTTAGGTACCATACCTGAGGGAAACCTTTTAACGCGATTTTTTTTTCTATGGAGCCTGTGAGCCTGTTTTGGGCGACTAACTCCATACAAAAATAGCAGGTACATTACGATACAAGTGCAAAAAAAAATGGAGTTTAAAACGAGTGGCGATAAATTAAAACACGACAGAAGGGAGTGTTTTCAATCGACACGAGTTATGAATTTCTTTTTCCCATGATGTTTTTCAGTATCAGTCCTCCAAAGTTTTCGACTTGACATAAAATGAACCACATCTTGCGCTAGCGTATGAATAGCGCGTAGAAATCAGGACGATCTGTACCTACTGAAAAAAAATCTATAGGGGTTTCTCCGTTTTTTGGGGCGACCGGCCACATACAAAAACCATAATTTTCACGCTATTATTATTACAATCCGTATAAAGTGTCCAGAAACTCCAGAATTATCAAGATCCACAACCTGTATCGGAATTCTGTATTTCGTAACGTCCAATTAGAGGTTGCGTTATTCGGCGCACGATCGGCCGATAAGGGTCTGACCATTCTGACCTGACGAGCCCACGCTTCCGAGATTCTATGCTATTTCATCATCATCGTAGTCAAAATTTTCGGTTTGCTGTCAGGAATACGAAAAAACCAGTCAAGAGCATCTCGCCTGGGCCGATTATATTCAAAATAGTTTTATTTTAGTATTCTATAGGTCCACTATTTCAGATTTTTTTCATATTTTATCGATCCACGGATCTAAACAGTTAGACGGGGGCACACAATATGTTTTTATTTTGGATTGGTTATCTCCGAAAATATTGACTTTAGATAAACATTTTTTAGACGCCTTTATTCTTTTTAAGAGACCTAAGCAATGATCCTCCTACTGCGGGTGTCGTAAGAGTCGACTAAGGGATTGAAGTGTCACTGACCATTCTATAAGATTGATGATGGGCAGCAGCGTCATCATAGTGGACAGGCGTGGACACATTACTGTGATCGCCAATCCGTTTGCTCAGCGTGGCGATTATGGGCATTTACCTCCTAATGCGTCTATACGCATAGTTAATAGGGGGGCCTACGTCCAGCAATGAATTAACATAGGCTGATGATGATGATGATGATGATGAAGCAATGATACCCCACACTATAGGATTACAGCTAAATTAAAAAATCAAGCCCTATTCACATATTGGGCAGATACCCAAAAACAACTCTGATTTTTTTATTCTGCCATTCCATTCTACTTATCAGTTATCGTTGACGAACGCAGCGTCGAATGTGTCAATAAGAGAATAGCATAGCAGAGTAGGTTAGGCTAGGCTTACGGTTGATATATACGGTCAAGTGCAAAAAGAAGTATCGAAAGAATCCGCTCATAAATATGTTAAGACGTTCTTATTAAACAGAAAGAGTGCACTGGGACATATTGAACATTTTTGTGCACACCTTGCATTTTGTCTTTGACTGTATTTGCAAAGGCCGTTACTGAGGGCCTAGTGTAGGTAATAACTTATAAAAAACGTCTCGTCTACACTAGGCCCTCTGAACCCTAGTATGAATTGTTTGGCATTAGGAATTGCGCTTGCGTAGACGTCGAAAATTGGCTATTCGCTGCGCGCGCGCCGCTCCAGGCTAGCAGGGGTGCCATTAAGGAAATATCAGGGTTGCTAGCTAACGGTTCCTTAAAGTGGTCTGAATTATGGAACACGGAATATCTTGAAAATAGCCGATCTTTGCGAGTTGCGAGACAATTGATTTAAATAATCAATGATTTGCATTACTGTCCTCATGTTTTATATTGAATTAGGTAATCCCAGAAGAGAAGAATAATTTTATTTTTGGTTAGGTATGTGCGGTTGCGTTTGTGAGTAACTGTATACCTCTTAGATAAGTACCTATAAAATGTATCGATTTGTGTGAATTCCTGTAATGCAAGGAGCCACGTTGCATTTACTTAATTTTATTGTCTATGTCTATGCCACAGCTTTTGGATCTCAAAATAAAATAAAATAAATAAATAAGATAATATCTGTACTTAACGATTCGAATTTTAAATATCTGGGTCAAAATTATTTTCGTTGTCTTATTTTGTGTCCCTAAAAAACGTGACGCAGTGGTGATTTTTGCATGAGATGATGTTTTCTTTTCAATTTCTTATTTATGGATTAAAAACTAGCGTGAAAAAGAAATACAAGTGCACCGGTTTTTTTTTATAAGTATACTCAGTCGAAACAGCAACTAACAGCGTGACAGAGTGGTATGAAACAAGACTACGAAAAGAATTTTGACCCATCTTGTCATCATCGTTATAACAGCCGAAAGACGTCCACTGCTGCAGCAGATAGGCCTCCCCCAAACATGCCACAATGACCGGTCCTGCGGATTCTTGCGACCTTCACCAGGTCATCTCAGTCCTTGTTGGCCTATCCACGCTGCGTCTTCCGGTACTACGTATGTAATTATGTACCTATGTATCATTTATTTATTAAAACAAAAGTTTACATGACACTACAGCAGAACGCAGAACACCAATGCGTCATGAAACCAAGATTATACAATTGAAAATAATAGAATATATTTAAAATAGGATATAGAAATAAGAAAAAAACACATTAATTAAAATTAGGCGACACAACTGCGTGGCTGCGTTGCGTCGTCTGAGCCGGCGTCGTAGGGTTCGGCAGGTTGCCCCGGAACCGCCGAACCTTACGCCCTTCGGCCAGAAGTCCGGACTCGCGATAGTGTCCTGAAGCGGCCGCGGCATTCGCACCACAAAAGAATCACCACCAAAAAAATGTTGTTAATAGAAGTAGATATCTACTTCTATTAAAGTTATTTGCAAACAATTGCCCTATTTCCATTCAAAAAAGCTGAATTGACACCACTTGAGCATCATTAACATAATTGTAACTAAATAAAGACATGACAGAAGCACCTTTCTATTTCGATAGGTGACTAAGCGAATCGAATCGTATCAATCGGAACGTGACTAGACAACTGGTAGACTGAAAACGACAATTGGCGATTTTTTACACCAATTCTTACCTACTGCGTTAATCTAGTATCTACTAGAGATTCAGATCGCTTCGCGAATGTCATGTGCATTTTTTTTTAATTTATTTATTAAGGTTTGCCAACAGGTCCAATATTATATCCATATTTACACTGATACAGGATACAGGGATCATTTTCGAATATTCACCCAATTATAGGCAAACACAACTTACATTGTTTCTACTCCCGTACTTTTATTTGTCATTTACATGGTCGTGATCGAGAACACACCATTAAGCCCCTACCTTACGCATTCGGGTTTACACGCAGTGCTTTTTTTTGCATTTTGAGACACCTCGTGTATGCAAGACTTAATGAAATACATGGCTGCCAACCTAATTAAAAAAAACGGATGAACAGTAAACCATACAGGAGCTTTCTTTTTAATTTTGACGTCTCCCGCCCGACCTTGATGATTAATAAAATTATGTTTGACTAAGAATATTTCTAAAATTTACAATTTTATTTAAAAATAAATGTGTGGTCGTAGAAAAAGTATTGTATGCAACATTGTTTAACTGAGTCAAAAAATGCTGGTGGCTTCTTCGGCTTCGCCTCAAATTGTTACCCACGCCATTCACATTTTTTGACCTCTTGATTGCATACAGCGTGTAAGTCTAATACGGGCGAAGCTCTTAACGGGTGTTAGTTTATTTTTATTTTCTTTTTTTTTTTATTTTTTTTTTTCTTTATTTGGGAAACAAACAGTTTACCACATAATAAGTAGGTACATTCAAATAACTTTTACTTAAAATTAAACCAAATAAATTTTCCATACAAAATAATTCAGCGCGCAATGTAGAGCAACATACGCGAGTTAAACACTCGATGACAGCTAATTTCAAAAGCAGATGACATAACTGCCATATCAACAATGACAAATGTTCGTACATTGCTGCTCCGATAATCTTAAAAAAATTCTGTGGGGTCATAATGAAGAGTAACTTTTAAAAAACCTTGTAATCCATGATTACATTAATGAATCCCATGCCTGGTTTAATTGATCGCCCGTATTAGACTTACACACTGTATAATACTATAACCTAAGAACTTACATTAAGTTCGGCCTTAGTCTAAAGTTCTAAGCCGTTCGCTGTGTCAGCCATAAAATCCACCTAGTAACTTCTGACATCGCATGTACTGCCTTAAACGTACAACCGAGTACACAAGTGTGAACATCCGAGCACGTAAGTGTTACCTACATTACATGGAACCGACAATTTCTCAAGGCAAATTGTATGGTGAGTTACCATGCGTAAAGGTCGTAAGTACACTGTAATATTATACCGATATTATGCCCAGGGAAGGCTTAGTATGACAAAGGCATATCTTCGTAAAGTTTGTTTGGAAAATGGAGGCACGTGAGATATATAGGCGTACGTTGCGGACAGATGCCATCACTTTGCGCACACAACAAACAATGAGCTTATAAGATCTTTTGAAACTAAGACATTGTTGGTAAAGTCGCCGTCAGATTTATCGGAGCGGCTACGGTGCGCAAACATATCTGAACATCTCTAACGCCTTGAGGCCAGGCCAGGGTGCTTAGACAAGTTGCCAATCGCTAACGCTTAATCGTCAATCGTAAACGAAAGGCAGCTTACTGTCTTTGTCGCACTAATAAGGAAGAGTGACAGAGAGGGCCGTCACATCACATCAATGTCGTGGCCGGGCCTTAAGCGTTATTAGCGATTGGCAACTTGGCTAAGCATCCTGTTCAGATATTTGTGTGCACTCTAGTCGCTCAGAATCTCAGATAATATATCTGGATGCTTAGCCAAGTTGCCAATCGCTAAAGGCCCGGCCACGACATTGGTCTAACGCCGCGGCCACGACATCGGTCTAAGGAGAAAAACCATACGTGCGAGAGGAAGTACCCATATCGGCATCTCGCTCTAACTCATGGATTCGCTCGCCGCTGGTCGCCTTAGACCAATGTCGTGGCCGCAGTATAACGCTTGGTAGCATATCGTAGTTTTCCCTCTCAATCACTCTTTCTTATTAGCGTGACAAAGACAGTTAGCTGCCTTTCGTTTACGATTGGCGATTAAGCGTTAGCGATTGGCAACTTGTCTAAGCACCCAGATGGCGTATATAGATTTGATGGACTTTGTCTTCGTAGGCTCTGGAATTTAGTGCTTCGCAGAAGTCTGGGTTGAAAAGGGTTTATGACTTCCTTGGAGGTTAAATTCTGGTTTTAGGGTCCTGTTGGTAATAAAGAGTCAGATTTTAAAACTATAAAGGGTGAAACAAAAATAGGGCCAATTTAGTATAGGATGCATACCACGAAAAAGTCCACCGATGTCCCGTACAAACACGGTTTTTCTCACAATTTTGGCTTTAACGAAGTTCTCTTTCGTGACCAGAAGAATCAAAAATTGCTAAAATTTCGTTAACTCGGAAAGAGCATCGGTGGTTCAGTGGTAGAATGCTCGCCTGCCACGCGGGCGGCCCGGGTTCGATTCCCGGCCGATGCATGATTTTTTTGTCCCAAAACACCCTATTTTGAGTTTAGCTCTTTTTATGTCGTTAGCTGCAAAACTGCGTAATTAGTCCATTTATGATTTAAAACAATTAAATTTAAGTAGATTAGTTAGATTTCATCTATGTACCTACATAAATTGTAGTTTTGAAAATAAATATATTAAAGAATTTAAAATGGAAAAAAAAAATTAAATTTTAATTTTCAATTATTCAGTGCCTTTGCGCTTTGACTTTGTATGGGGAAGTTACAAACCGTGAGAGCTATTGAAATCTGTACTTAGGAACGATGCCATTATTATTAAATCTAAAAACGCCATGGTTCCTAAGAACACATTTGGATATCTCGCATAGTTAGCGACGTATTTTATTACGTTAATGTTCGCTAGTAAAGTTCGTTAAAGTAGCTGTTCACTATTCAAATTCAATAAATTTATAATAAAAACATGCGTTTATTAAGGCGAACAGCTTTTATATGTTACATCACATAACCTTAATCCTTTTATAACCCTAACCCTGATCCAGAACCCATTTCTCATCTAAATTTCTACAATGTATCCTCGCATCAGGTAAACGAAGCCACTTAATCTTTTATCCCACTTGAAAGTGGGTCAGTCGGCCGCTGGGAGTTGGGGTTGCCAGGGTAAGGGTATCAAAATCGACAAGAATTTTAAAAATTTACTTACCGTATATTGGAAAATTACCGGTTTAATAATAGGTATTTTCATCAAATACCGCGAGGATACACACATGAAATAAAACTATGAAAAACGGATAAACTTGCGTATATTTATTAAATTTAACTTCATCCCGACGTTTCGAGCACTGTACAGGGTTCGTGTCACCCGCAGACCACCAACCCTGTATAGTGTTCGTTTAATTTAATTATGTAATATACGCTAAAACATTTAATATCTTATGAGTCATTAAAATCGGTTTATTACGCGTATTTCCATGCAATTATGTCATATGGTGTACTCATTTGGGGAAATTCAACGGATGCAAATAGAGTACTCCTAATGCAAAAGCGCGCGTTACGAACGCTAGCCGGAGTAAAACCAAGGCATCCATGCAAAGAACTCTTCGTAACACACAGAATCATGACGCACTACTCACTGTACCTATATGAAATTCTCATGTTTGTTAGAAACAACATAAATATGTTCAGACGTGTAGAAGTCTCGGGAAAGCTCATTAGGTCATCAGGGAGGCTTAGAACAGTCCCACGTCGCATGGCACTTGCAGAAAAGAACCCTCGTGTCATCGGTCCGACATACTATGAAAAGCTCCCTGACAGAATACGAACCGAAACATCAGACGAGATATTCAAACGTCAATTGAGGAACTTTTTACTGGAAAACCCATTATATTCTGTAAGTGAATTTTTTGATATTGTTAAGTTATAATCATTTTATTTTTTATATTATTAATTTATTTTAAACTGTAATCCTTATTACTTTTGACATTGCTTTATAAGGTTAATTTAAATAATTTTATTTTTAAATTTTTTCATTTAATTCATTTCAGTTCAGACGATCCGCTTTAGGTGAAATTATAATGTATTTGCCGCTTTATTTTGTCATTTTATGTAATTTGTATTGACGAGCACAATGTGGATTCTTATGGATTGACTACAATGTAATTTATATAGTAATCAAATATTGTGCAAATAAATAAATCTAAATCTAAATCTACGCGAGTTTATACGTTTTTTATAGTTTTATTACCGGTTTAATTTTACGTTGTCTTATCTATAGTTTCGAACTTTACTAACGAACTTTGGTAACTTTCGAACCTCCACTCAATTTCTCAAAGGTTAGCTGGAAAATACCTTATAGGGATAAGTTCGTATATTTCTTTATAACTGTGTTGTAACATATTCTGTGTACATGTACAATAAAGTGATTTACTACTACTACTACTACTACTAGTTTCTACACTTTTACACACATTTTTTAAAATTAAATATGTATAACAACGGTTTTTATGTAGGTATGATTACTATGATTAATAGGTATAAATGTAGGATTACTATGATTATGATTATTTCAAACATATGAACCGGTAGCATATGGCAAGAGTTGTTTTCAAAGCTTATTTATGAATATTATTTAAGGGAAATAAACTATTATTAATGTGAAAAAAGCGTTGTTACCCAGTGCACTGTTGAAAAAAAAAGATTTACCTATCTAAGTTTATCTTTAGATAGTAAATTTATTGATCAACTAAATTCTATGAACAAAAACGCCAATTTCATAGGTAATGACCCAATATAACGCCGTAACATATTTATAATTATTTCGCTACATATTTTTGCACTTGACTTTACAGTGTCAACACAACACGCGGTTGCCTCTTTACAATTTTGGTCAGGAAATTGGGTCTATAGCTGTAAATGGTAACCCTCGCCGTCGGGTTTTTGCCGTTCCCTGACTAATGGCCCTCCAGAAAGGTCGACATTTATTTACGACCGAATAACGTTATGTTTCTATCATTTCGCGGTTATATGGTGTTTTAAATGGCGCAATTATACACATTTGAATCGTTAATATCAGCCCCTTATACAATATACATAAACGTATCCTAAATTAAAAAGCCGGTAAGTTATGTTTGTCTTTCTACCTTATCAATATTTATATAAGATCGAAAGGGACAATAGGGACTTACTTGGTATGTTAGAAAACGTTTATGAATGAAGGGTTTATTAGTACATTGTGCATCAAGGGAGGTAAGTACGGAATTACTAACGAGAGTGTTAGAAAGGCTTTTATGACTCGAGTTAGTATTCGCTTACAGACCGTGATGCATACAATGTTTTTCATCACACTTGCCGACAAAAAAATATGTTTTAAGACATAATATTATTAAATGACGTACTGACATTTCTATTACTAGGAAATTTCACTTTTCTATTACTCCCGCTACACACGCAAGCAATGGGGCGCTTAGACAGCAAGTGTGATGAAAAATCTAATGTAATGTCCTGTACCCAAAGTTTTTATTAAATACTTAAATTAAACCAATTGAAACCCTAGGTCCATAGAACCACGGCAAAATAACATGAAGTTAGAGATTCCTTGTAATCTGTTTTAGGTACAGCGTCAAATAAAGTGTGATATATTTCCGAGTGCCTTACTCGTAGTAATACAATTGCAAAGTCGTCAAATAAAGTGTGATATAATTTCCGAGTGCCTTACTCGTAGTAATACAATTGCAAAGTCAAAGTCAAAGTCAAAATATTCTTTATTCAATTAGGCCCAGCAACGAGCGCTTTTGAATCGTTAAACTAAATAGCGAATGAGAGAAAAAAAACTACTTCCGGTTCTAACCCTACATCACTGCCTGAGAAGAATTCGGCAAGAAACTCAGCGGGACTTTTTTTTCAAATAATAGTTTTATAACATCTTACAGATAACATGCATTAATTAAAAACGATACATAAATTTGATTTAATATAAATACAGATATAGTACATTAACTAGAGATGAAGTCTCTAATAGTGCAATTGGTTAACTGTATTTTTCTAGAGTAAATAGCACTTACTAATAAAGCATTTCGGGTTAACTCACAATAGACCGAAGCGGGTTTTAGCCGATTCACCCGACACTCGGCTAGAAGACTATATGCCATGCTTTGCAAAATTAAAGATCTCTATACTTACTGTCAAAAAATTTATTTGTTTTATTTGTATGTGTTCAAACATAATTAACAGGATATTGATATACATAGAAGTTATAATCTTTCAGAAATTATAGAGCGCCATTAGACATCCAAAACACAGAATTTTTTTTTTAAATATGTGTATCGAAAACGAACTAAAAAAATCCAGTAGCAAAACATAACCTTTATTAAAAATTGTAATGAAATAGGCAGCTATAAAACAGCACTAGTATTATTAGTGTTGTACAATACCCATTAATTCGTTACGATTGTTACGATTAATCGGATAAGTTATCGCAACCGTGATAACGAAGAAATTACCTCTAAGCACTATTGTTTACAAACTTCCGATATCAAAACGCATTAGCTATTGTAGGCCTACCACGAAAAACGAAAATCCTAAGTTTCGAGCATCTGTCTTTTTTACTCGAATTAATGCGTCATGGGTGAGACAGAGATAGATGCTCGATATTTACGATTTTGGATGTTCGCGGTAGGTTCCTTGAGCGACAGACTTTTTTTTTTACGTTCCTTCTCACGCATTTACTGGCATCATAATAAAAGCATAATAAAAGCAAGGGAAGTTCATTCAAGTTTTTATCGCGCGTTAAGAAAAAAGTAAAGTCATGTGTTGTGATTGTGATTGATGACAGTTCTAACGATAATAGGCTTAATTCATGAATACACCTGTACACTTCCGACTAGGTTATTTATGAGAATCCATCGTAAAGTAGGTGTGTAGACATGTTGCTTACGACGGAATTAAATTGTATGACAAGCCAATTTCAATAGAAATTATAGAGATTTAAAGATAAAACGTTGACATTGTTATTACGATTGTAAATAGCTATACAATTGCTTTATCTTGCAAAATAGCTCAAAGCGAGCGGTGACACAAGCCATTCAGCCACCGGCCCGGCCACCACGCAGAGTGGTTGACATCTAAAATTTATTAATACTAAGCAACCGGGATACTCGGTATATTCACCAGCTGCATACTTGCATAGTGCAACTGCAGGGAGCTCGCGACCGCGAGTTCAGTCCCCGTGCAACGTCCGCGGCGTATGCACGCGTCGCTAATGCGCCGCGCGTTCGACGATTAGAAAAAAAAAACAAATGACAATCGATTCGATTACGATTGCGCAACCGGCGACGTTCTATTTTTGAATTGTGTTTGTAAACAGTTGCAATTCGGAGGGCGATTTGCGTTCGGATACCTGTATTCGATTTTCGCTTGTGTCAACTTAAAAATAGTGTTGTGCAGTGTTTGTGGTGTGTTAGTGATGTGAATTGCATTTGACAACATGTTCGGAGTTTTCATTAGACGTTGGAAGCCTAAAAGGTGGGTGTGTGGTGTTTGAATGTTAGTTTTAGCTCAAAATAAACATCCCATGTGAGCTAGTTGACACAACTTGTTTGGTACGAGACTAATAATAGAAAGTAATAATCTTGGCCATAAAAACTTAAATTAACATGGACGGTTCAGTGCTTTAATCAGAGGGTTACAGGAGAAACGAAAACGGTTTTTATCGTCGTGGTGAATGAAACATCCAAGTTTAAACACGAATAAAATCTGTAAACGACCGTGAACATTTCCTGCTGAAAATTATAAATTACCTAAATAATTTTATGAAAATATAAACGCTGATCTATTCTAAATATTAAATAGACTCCGTCCATATACTTCTGAGCAATAAAAAAAAAAATAAAAAAATATATATATATCTTGGGACATCTTACACAAATCAACCTAGTCCCACGGTAAGCTCAATTAAGGCTTGTGTTGTGGGTACCAGGCGACGATATATATAATAGATACATACGTATAGATACTTAGATACATACACAGCCATGACCAAGGAACAAACATTTGTGATAAATAAATACACAAAGAATGCCCTCGCCGGGATTCGAACCCGGAACCTCCAGCTTCGTAGGCAGGGTCACTACCAACTAGGCTACAGAGGCTGACCAATGACCAATGAATGAATGATGAATGATGTGAGCAATGACCTGTAGTTCTTAAATTTTCTTAACCTGGTTGACTAAATGCAAAATATCATTACATGTTTTGTTCTTATCAATGACAATTAGTTTGGTGCAAGTTTAAAAGCATACTAAATAGCTGTTACCTTGAATTATAATCAGTTACTTTAACTACCTAATTGTTGAATTTGAGTTTTCTGTGCCTAAACTTCTTAGATGTTTAACTGGCTGCTCTTTACAGTATTTTTTACTAAAATGCTCTAAACAAATACCTAACTACTAGTTAAGGAATCAAACAGAGTATACTAAGTAACAAATAACTAATTAGGTACTTGAAATAAAGCTCGTATCTTAGTTCTGATTCAATACCCACATATGAGGTTGCTAAGAGGAGTGTGTATTGCTAAGGATTAGTGAGTTTTGGTTGTCAACAATGTCAACCGACTGTATTCTTTTCTATAAAATATCTTCATATTCTAAAGGTGCATTTAGACAAACGAGCATTTGCTCATTCTATACCCCACTCTACGAAATCAACGAATTTCGTAGAGTGGGGGATTGAATGAGCGAATGGTCGTTTGGTCTAAATGCACCTTTATTTTTGTTATAAACGCAAAATGCATTAAATAGTAATATTACTAATCTCTTGACAACTTGCCAATTACTATAGTATAGTAGAGAGTACAATCAAGGCACTATCATAGTGATGGATGGCCGAGCGGAGAGCGACGACAGAAGCGATTCATCCGATTAATCGGTGTACGGTACGGAATACGCGCCTTTTGCGATGTAGAATAGGGCCCGTGTTTACAAACATGTTTTTGAATAATTTGAATTTAGAATAGAATAACAAGTTGTTGTCGCCGATGTAAAGTGTAATATCAAACTAAATAATAATTTTGTTTGGCAAAGAGGTCCCCGGTCGGTCTATGAGTCTTTTTAAATTACAATAAGTACCTAATATAAATTGTTGTTTTGATAAAAGTCGAGTAAAAAATAGGACTATGAGTGAAAAGCGCAAAAGAAATTTAAAAAATCCGTGGTTAATACTTCGAAATTTAACTTACCAAGCAGCCTGTTAAATTAAAGGAAATAAAACACGGTGTATTTTTTGCTGTTTCACCTCAAGAAGGCGTAGGTCAAGTATCAAACTCAGCATCATAATTTCGGATCTGATCGTACCTGGCCTACTACCGCGAAAATAGAAATTCGTAAATTTCGAGGTTTTTTCTCTGTCACTCAAATGAAGGCGTCATTAGAGCGAGAGAGACAAATCCTCGAAATTAACGAATTTATTTTTTCACGGTGGCCGCTGAGCTGAGTCACCTTACTAATCCTAATAAAAATATTAAACAAGATTTGAGGCGAAAAATGCGGTAATTGCTCATTATAAACAACATTGTGCTTGGAACCGTTTTGCTCCGAACATTACAAGGGCAACGTTCTTTAGTTTACTCTTTATTTAAACTAATGATACAGTCGACTGCAAAAATGCATTAACTGCAAAAAATGCAGCGGTGAATGCACGCAGAACGCGCGAGAAACATACTTATTTACTGTAGAAATTGCGGGCGGAGACAGTGGTTTTTATCACGGAATCATCATCATCATATATCAGCCGAAAGACGTCCACTCCTGAACATAGGCCTCCCCTGTACAAAGATTGCCACAATGACCGGTCCTGCGCCACCCGCATCAAGCGGACTCCTGCGACCTTCACCACGTCATCAGTCCACCTTGTGGGGGCCTACCCACAATGGTCCCATTGAGACCAAGATGTGGTCTGATGATGGGATCTTGGAGAAATCGAGGGATCTCTTCAAATGTTATAGGTAAATGTATGGCACTTTTGGTCATTTTCATCCATTTACAAGGATTTCCATACAGAAAGTAGGATTGGATGATAGGAAACCAGTGATGGAAACCACAGATGATAGGTACTTGGAGAAATCGGTTGAAGTTGTTTGCTATAAACACAAACAAAACACGGCTATACTCGCCCAGCTATCAGCTAATTCAGCTATCACCGCCGGGCGAGTATCGTTGTGTCTCTTTTATTTACACGGGAGTGCGTATCTTTTGTTCGTGTTTATAGCCGATAGTTCAAAGCTTAGTAGCTCGCGGTGACACCAGTGCCTAAGTATAGCGAAGCGAAATGTCAACCATGAAAACATTTTGTTAAATCCAAAGACAAAATTAACGCGGGTCTTGCGGGCCGCATAGTTTGGAAATTACCAACCGGAGCGAAAATAGTGGCCTGAGAGGATTGTTTTTGTTGACATTCTGTAGCCGTACCATGCGCTACGAACGTTACTAACGCGGACTAAAGGTGGATTTAGACCAAACGACCGAATTATTATTATTTATTTAATAAAAGTAATCAACTAATTTATTTCCTTCATGTAGTACAAAATAAGGCCCCGTAAGGGCATGGAAATATATTGCAATCTTAAAAGTAACTTACTTATACTTTACTTACTTATACTAATTCATATTTTTGTTTTTCACTGGGTAATCACTGTAACAGTTGGTCATTTAGGTATTCATTCACAGAATAGTATGTTTTAGTTACTAATAGCTTCTTTAATTTATTAACAAAAATATGAAATTTCTCTTCTTTTTAAATTTCTTCAGGTAAATACAAAAGACACATTACAAAAAACCTATTTAAATCTTCGCCAAACTGCATAGCAGTTCGTAGGCGAAAAAACGAGAATAGAATGCTCATTCTATTCTCCCACTCTACGAAATTCGTTCGTTACACAAAACGTGATTCGTTGATTTCGTAGAGTGGGGGATAGAATGAGCATTTGCTCATCATCATCAGCCTATGATAGTCAACTGCTGGACGTAGGCCTGTCCTATTAACTATGCGTATAAACGCATTAGGAGGGAAATACACATAACAGCCACGCTGGGCAAGCGGATTGGCGATCGCAGTAATGTGCCCATCATCAATCTTTTATCAAATGATGGTCAGAGTCACTTCAATCCCTTAATAGACTCTTACGACACCCGCAGGAGGAGTTGGGGTGGTGACAAATGTATTATTTATTGCCGTCACCACACGGCTAGAGCATTTGCTCGTTTGATCTAAATGCACCTTTACTTACTATCCTTCCCGCTCACACTCGCATAATTATTGGTGTGAGCGAGCCGGTAGAAACTTAGAAAGTAAGGGTGATTCTTATTCTTACATTTTTTTCTGTGATATGTAAGAATCGAATATATTTTGTGGGAAAATATATAAAGTGTTTATTAATTCACGTAGTAAATTACCACTAATATCATGTCAGAGCATCATTTTTGCGATAAAGTTATTAGCCAGCTATAAAAAAAAATTGCTAACCCCAAAATGTCACGGACCGTGTTGTGTGAGATTGCCGAATTCGAAAATATAATATTTTTTTCTGGTGAATTGTCAAATTCTCACGCAAAATATTACAGCATTTATGCAAGGTTAATGTTTGGTTTATAAGATAATATTATAGAAATCTTAATAACCATTACTATTTATGATTTACATCAGAATAAAATGTGTGAGTAGTTTTTGTGTCACGACCGTGTACGTTACTATAAAAATACGGATCTCTGTAAAAAAGTGTCTTTAATATTGGCAACCCATTTTATGTTTTTTTAGAACAGCAACATTGTGTTGTTGTCAAATTTGCAAATAACTGAACGTTGTGTGTGCCTCAAGAAAAATTTCTCCGTATTTTTTTATAAAAAGAGACAACCTTAACACGTCAACGCCGTGTTTGGCTTTTAAACGTAAGTAACAATGTCACACTATTGTTTGAAACATAACATGTACCTCACACAGTGTAGTTCCTGATAATTAATTAAGATTTGTGAGATCATGGCTAGCTTTTAGGTTATATCGAACACGTCTCAAATTGTCACAACCACGATATGAAAAAAACGTCACGGCCATGGACTTATTAAGTACGTGGTTGTGACATATATAACACGTGGTCGTGACATTTTCGTTTCATTTAGATAATCTACGGATTTAAACTGTTATTATAGATGATTTAGAATATTTAGTATACACTATTTATTGAGCATTTTTATTTTGTCCATTTTCCCATGGATTTGTAAAGTTTCTGGTCTGACAAAGAAACAAGTCGTTTTGTGTTATATTTTTTATTTACTTTTCAACATAGTCTCCTTGTAACTCTTGTAAGGCTATACAATTGTCCCTACGATGCTCCCATGATTTTAACAAGGCCAAGTAGTAGTTGCCGTCTTGCTCTTCAAAATAGGCCCCAATTACCCCTTCGTTCTTGAAAATCTCTGTCCACCGAGCCAAGATTTGTATCTGGCATATTAGAAATGTTGTAGGTATTGTTTCAGGAAATCAGCAATTATAAAAAAAACTTATCGATAAAATGGCGCCAATTTTGACATTTACCATCAGAAAAAAGTAAGGTTGTAGTACCAAGGAGGTTTTTTTTAAAAAGTTATTCTCCATTGTCAGACCAGAAACTTTTCAGACGACCCTTGTAAAAGGGATATCTAAATAATTATTTACTGTTTTGAAGAAAAATACAAATTAATACTGTTAATGAAACCATTTCGTTGCTTTATTTTATTGCTTAATCATAATAAATTATGATATTACGAATTTAATAACATCAATTTTAACATTTATTGGAAAAAGTCACGTCCGTGTCATACATTGTCACAACCGTGTTTACATGGTTTTTTTGCCTTTTCCAATGGTATTAAGCTTATCCAGATTCATCAAGAATATGCTTTTGGTATATTTTATTGATTAATCATAATAAATTATGATATTACGAATATAAACATATCAATTTTAACATTTATTGCAAATATGTCACGTCCGTGTAATACATTGTCAGAACCGTGTTTACATGCAATTTTTTTGCCTTTTCCAATGGTATTAAGCTTGTCCACATTCATCAAAAATATGCTTTTGGTATATACTTTCGATGTACATTGCGAAAAACAGTAAAGAAAAAAAACTTTTTTATTTTCTTTTGCTAAACTTTTTTTAAGAATCACCCGTAAATCCGCGTTATAAAGCGGCGGTAGTTCATGGTTCGGCTCGGGATTCTGCGTAAATGCTGAATTGTCTTATTTTCGTCGCGGAATGATATGTGCTATGAACACGTAAAGTATATAATAACATTTTAAATTTTCGCGGTAAAAGTCTGCTAGTGAATTCTCAAGTCGCTTCCAAAACTTGATAAGGTAAAACTAAACTACTAACGGTCGCCACCTTTGTGCTCAATAAGTTGCCTTTACTGTGATGAAAACAATGGAATTCCTCTAAAGGTGCATGCAGAATTGCAGACCAAAAGAGCATTCGCTGTTCTATCCCCCTACTCTACGAAATTCGATCGTTACACGAAACGTGATTTGTTGATTTCGTAGAGTGGGGGATAGAACAGCGAGTGCTCTTTTGGTCCGCATGCACCTTAATAAGCCGTCCGATATAAAAATTTTAGGGTTCAGTAATAATTTTGCCATGCTATACCTATAGTTTCGCCATGTCCGTCTGTCTGTCTGTCCGCAGCATAGCTCAGTGAACGTTAGTACTAGTACTAGAAACTTGCAATTACGTAAAGATTATTATTTTATTATTTATTTATTAAGAACTACATAGTTCTGAAATTAACAAAAGTCCTGTAAAACTGTTGAGACAGTTTGTCTACAGAAAGATTTAAGATATAGGTACATCTTACACTAATATACACTTAACATTGTCATTATATCTTTCTATTCTTAAGCAAATGACAAGTTATTATAAAAGATATAAGTACTTACATTTTTTCGGGTGCCTCCCCTGAACGTAAAATAGGGATGTTTTTTTTTTATTTTAGTATTGTGAGGTATCGTTGAATAGGTCTAGTAGTAAGTAAGGGTGATATAGTAGAAAGTAAGGGTCTCAAAAGAAAGTAAAATTTTAAAGTCAGTATTTTTGGAGATAACTGCTCCAGAAATCTAACTTTTAGTATAATTTTTTTTTTAATTTTTTTATTTATTGAGAAACAAACAGTCGTACAGTTACAATGATCAAATGACTAAGAAAATATCAAACAGACCTTTAGTTTCATGACTTTACAGAAAAAAATAATACGTCGCTAATACACATCAAAAAAGTAAGTAGGAATTCACTATAGTTACAAACCATCGTAAATTTATGGAACATAATATTAAGAATATTAAGAACTGTTGCCACTTGAGTAAAAATTAGAGTTGAGATTTATGACATAACATACAGTGTACGGTCGGTTCTAACAATACGTATACGATTTTGATCCTTATACCTTTGGCATACGTTCCGAAATGTACACACATTATTAGACGTCACCGTACAAGACTTATTATTATATAACATTATATATTATTTGAATTTTATTTGAACGCCTGTTTCAGGACTGTTATTGTACAGTTAAAGATATCTACGCCTTCCAGTTTATCGTTATCATTAAATAATTTACAAACACGCTTAATAAATACATTCCCGGCATAACATGTCCGACTGCGAGGTACAGAAAAAAGGTTTTTCTTGCGACATTGACGCTCCCGTCTACGTGGAACTCTGAAGTTTATTTTATGCAGTAACGTTGGGGCCTCTAACATTGAGTGAATTATTTTGAAAAGCATGACAGAGTCAACCGCATCACGTCGATCACTTAGTTTTTGCATATTAAAATGTTTGCAGGTATCCGAGTAATCGGTGTAAGACTGGCCGGTCCGAAACGCGAGTGATTTTACAAATTTTTTTTGCACTCTTTCGAGTCTGTCAATATGAAAAGCGTGGCTCGGTTTCCAAACTGAACATGCGAACTCTAGATGACTGCGTACAAAACTATTGTAAAGGATTTTATATGTCAAAGGATTTTTAAAAGGCTTACCTACTCGCAAAATGAAACCAAGTTGTTTATACGATTTGTTTAAAATATTGTCAAGATGAGGAACAAAAGTAAGCTTATTATCCATTAAAATGCCAAGATCGCGAATTTGAGTAACTCTTTCCAACGTTTGCCCTAAAAGATCATACTTAAAGTCAATATTCGTTTTCTTTCTAGTATAAGTGATAACTTTACATTTGTCCAAATTTAAAAATAAATTGTTAGCACCACAGTAGGAAACTAGATTATTCAGATCTTCTTGTAGTTTAATGCAGTCATTTACATCTTTAATAATCCTGAAAATTTTTGTATCATCTGCATAAAGCAGCAAATTAGAATTTTTGACGCATTTTGAAATATCATTAATGTATAATGTGAACAACAAAGGTCCCAAGTGCGAACCTTGAGGAACACCTGAGCTAATAGACTTCCATTCAGATTGAAAACCAAGCAATACTACAGACTGGACTCTGTTCTCAATGTAAGATTTCACCCAACGGAACAAATCGCCGTGAATTCCCAGTCGCCAAAGCTTCGTTAATAAAGTGTGGTGACTAATTTTATCGAAGGCTTTAGCAAAATCAGCATAGATAGCATCAACGCTAAAGCCATCGTCCATAGCGCTATAAGGGCGCGGTATAAGTTTTATCTTTGTTTTTTAATTTTAGTTTAATTTGTAATTAATTTAAATTGTTGATTGATGAATAAACTTTTGATCCGTAGATCCGAAAATATTAAATACAACAAGATTATCAGGCTAATAATATAATACTTCAAAAGTAGTAAAACTATTTCGAACATAATCGGCCCAGCCGGCGCTTTGAATTACTACGGAACCGCTATCTGTGCAAGGCCCGACATGCTCTTGACCGTTTTTATAATTAACATTAACAACAGTCAATGCTTTTTGCTTCCATACTCATAGGAAGTTAATAGTTACGTCTGTTAACAAGGAAATTGACTCGTTTTCCTTTTGTTACAATACAACAATTATACATAGTTACACTTGTTGACATTTTTTTCCTTTAATTATCGTTCATTCTTCTATCGAGTCTTTTGTGATGTTATTTGTACCTAAATAAAATACTTATTAAAGTAGAGGCATCGTAAGAAGTCGTTTTTGACGTTTGTTTGCACATGAAGTTCTGTAAATGTTGACAGTTGGTATAATGGAGCAAATGTCAAACTTCATTGTTGCCTGTACGGAATAGTGATGTTACTGCTGTTGCTGCAATTTACCGATACGTCAATCGAAATAAATAAGTAAACCTTTTTTTATGGAGGTACGAATAATTGCTATAATAGTAGGTACGCACATATTTTCTAAAAGTTTGGCATGGTTTCGACAGGTCCTCGCGAGCCCATGTGCCCGGTGGATACGCGGCTTTACAGACTGTGTGGAACTTGACAACCAGATAAATGTCAAAATTGTTATTCAATTCAATGTATTTATTCACATAAGCTAGTACTAACACCAAATCACTCACTAGTTACATCATAAAAAATAAATAAAAAATTAAAATTATGTTAAAATAATAATAAGCACATAATAATTACTAATTCAATTATAAAATCACGTATTAATTTTATTTTTCGTAGAATAATAATTTATATACTACTACGTTATTTATCATATAGATGTGCTCTGATTTTAATAAATGGTTTTAGTGAGTTTATATACTGTATATACGGCATTCTGCACTCTGAGCTAGCAGCACGCAAGTTTGCCAACGTGGGTTGGGAGTGGATCGCTGCAGGCTGGCAAACTCGCGCACAAGCTCATGGTAGTCATGGTCTCATCTCAACCACTGTCAGTTCTGCTTTGACATTACTACCAAGTGAAACTACGTATATTGTATATCCGACTCCGATTCTATTTGACCTGGCATTACATTTGGACATCGATTACCTACTGCTATTAACTGTTGACCCTTGATTTTTAATTTTGGACACTGTTTATGCTTCTGATTGGATATAGTTACTATATCTCGCTAACAGAGGTTGTGGTTGCTATGAATTTTGCTTGTAGAGGTCACGTCCTATCCGTCCTATAAAACATCTTACCTAAATGCGACTTTACGTCATTATGACGTCACCGGCTCCAAAGTTTCGCTGCCTGCTAATGATTCTAAGTAAGATTACCAAACACTTTTTAATTCGGATTACCTAACACTTTTTTAATTAAACTTTTTCAATGGCAAGTACCAGATCTAACGCCCTTTCGCACTTGACTGAAAATTTTACGACGGTAAAATCGAGCGTTTCACAACACTATTGTGAGCTGTCAAAAACGACTTCTTACGATGCCGCTACTTTAGGTCATTAGTGTCATTGTCATTACCTATATATAAAGGTATTTTGAATGGAGAATTTTTCATACAATAGATGCCTTATTTTTTTGATGTCATTTCATTATCAATATGTAGTTTACATTTTGCCAGCAATGTTAGTTAAGACATTTCTAAAATTTCTTATAACTTGGTACTTTAGTTAAATCTATATTTTTCTATATAGATAGGTATACACAGGTACATATAAATATTATTATGTAATTAAATAGTATAGCAAACAATCATCACAACGAAACGTCAACTGTTCTGTTTTCGTTTGTTAAATCCATCTATCTTACAGTACCTATACCTACTCGAACACTTCAAGAAGTTTATTTTTATCGATCATTAAACTTCACAGCTCATTTATTACTCGATCGTACTCATTCATTCATTGTTAATAACGTTATATGTGCATGTAAATAATAGTTTCATCTACAGGGTGATTACGGGGTCGTGATCCCAACTGTGAAAACGTATTAAGATGGTCTTTCTGAATAAGGCTTCCCATGGAAGAAATATGAATATCACGAAAAAAAAATACTGATTTCATACCGACCGTTACGGAAGTTTTCATAACTTTCAGTCTCGTTTCATTCCATTTCATACAAATGACGATGAAAACGTAAATGCGATCCAGACGTTTTTTATAAGTTATTACCTACACTAGGCCCTCAGGCCTTTAACTAGATAATTTTTGCAATTAAAACATAACGACAGCAAAAATTAACCCTCTGCAATTGAGGTAAACGTACCTACCACAGACGTATTTTCAACTTTATGGAGTTGATAATAAGACACATGTCACGTGACTGACAGTGGCAGAGGGTTTTAATTCGCAGTCTAGGTATTTTTAATACTTTTGATAGTACAAGTAATGTAAATTTTTGCAGTAAACTAACTATAAATATTGACTTTGCTGATTAATGCTGTCTGGGAACTAGATCGGGTTAATGTACTGAGACAATAAAATTCATTTGATCGCTGCCTGTGTGGTCTTTTGACATAGTTTCAGGTGGGGACCCGGTGCAAAGTTTTAAGCGACAGCGGAAACGAAAATCGAACATTTTCCCCTTTATTTATAATCTAGGGACCCGCCCCGGCTTCGCACGGGTACTATACCTACATATAAATCTTTCTCTTGAATTACCTTACCTATTAAAAAAAAAATCTCATCAAAATCCCTTGAGTAGTTTTAAAGATTTAAGTACAAAGGGACATAGGGACAGAAAAAGTGACTTTATTTCATACTATGTAGTGATGTCCAATACCTCTATTTTTGTTTCGTCTCTTTTTAAGTAATACCATTGTCAAAATTACATGCCGTAGGTACATAAAACTAAAGGTGTTGATTTTGCCTGATGAACTTGCTTCTTACATAAAACCACCGAAAAGCGTTTACTCTTACTAGTTATTTCTAAGTTTGCAAGTTAGGTACACTTCGCCAGCAATGTGGGCAGTGGAAGGCATAAGATAGAGTTGGAAGTTGGTTATTATATTATGTTTTAGGTACCTATAAACACATATAAGATAATAAAAAAAATCCTGTCTTCTTCTACAAGTTCTACAACGATGATGATATTGATGATACAAACTCCTGTCCCTGACACGAAAAAAAAACAATTTCGCCGCTGTCGCAAGCGTGATTGATGTATCTATGCAAATTTCAAAAATATCCACTATCCATTAACCGCACCTAGAAGAAATTCCATTACAGCATCAACGAATGTTAACAAGACTCTTTATAATAGTATGTAACATACGCCATTTTTGTTCTAAGAGTAAAGAAGCTGGCGCTGCCAAGTATTACGTAGCGGACATGAAATCTTTGAACGAAAAAGGTCCTAAGTGTTTATAGGTTTTCTACGTAGTTGCCACGTTTTGAGACTTACGCATTTTTCTCGTGCGCATCATTTGTCATCGTCGCTCAACTGTTTGATATATCTATCATATCATAGTACAGGTCAATGTATTGAAAAAGTATTCTGTACTTGTTGGTAGCCAGATTTGCAAAATGAAATATGACGCAAGTAAAATGGAAATACGTAATTTACGCATAAGTATACTAATTTAAGCTAAGCTGGAGTCAGATGAATTCTGAACGCTCATTCAAACGGTTTTTTGAATGGAGTAAGACAATATGCTACCAGCAGAAGCTGTGCCAGTAGGCCGACTTTTTGCCTTTCCCAATCCTGAAAACCGTTTCTTCTTACTCACCTTACCTTAACTTTTGTTCTTAACTTGACTAGGCTTGGTGCTACAGAGGGAGTTAGAGCGATCGGACTGTCGGAGGATTGGTCATCTGGAGAAAATTTAGGACCCTTCTAGGCCTACTAACGCGAATTTTGAAATTCGTAAATATCAAGGATTTGTCTCTGTCACTGCAATGAACGCGTCATTTGAGTGACAAAGACAAATCAGAGTAGACGCTCATTCAACTTATACAATGTGTAACATAATCAAATTATAATTTTATAATCTAATCTAATACTATTCTGTTCAACTCTATATAGCGGTAAATTCCTAGAGAAAAAAAAGGTAGGTACGCAGTTACAAAACCATTTGAGCCTACAGAGAAAGTGCGCATGTACACATTCAAAATAAAATAACAAGTAATATAAATAAAAGGAAGGAAGTACTTGCAAACATGTGTCAACTGTCAAAGATATCGCGCCCTTGACATACATTTATCAATCAGCGAATAAATTATCCTCCGTGACGTACGTAAACAGATAACAACTTTATTGTTCATGTCAATATCAAGATCGCGCAACGCGTGGAGATCAAATTTCAACTGTTTTCGTAGATTTGTCTCTGTCACTCCAACGACGGCGTCATTAGAGTGACAAAGACAGAAATTTGCGGATTTCGAAATACGCGGTAAGATTGCAGTATATAGGCCGCAGAATCCCCTTATTCATAAACGTCTCCTAAGATAGCAAGCCGATAAGTTTCGTTTGTCTCTTTCCGTCTTATATAAAAATAGATAAGACTGAAATTTTCGTACTCGCCTGTATTTCTACCATTATACCTTGAATTTTGCGGGTATTGTAAATCGGTTTTTATTTGACCAATGAATCTGCCGAACGGAAACAAAGCAGTGGATGCGAGATGCGACTAGCACAGGACCGAGGAAAGTGGCCTACTTAATAAAAAAGAGGCCCAGCAGTGGGTCCACCCACATCCTACATAATCAAATCCATGATTCTTAAGAAATAACTGAACTGGAAGCTTTTTTCAATGCTTTGAAAACGGACATTTTACAATTCCGATTTTCTGCCGCTCTATCGCTATCGCTTATGACACTAAACCGCAACCTAAGTGCAAATAAACTTAGAATCGACCGACCGATTGTTCATTTATTCACAACTAGTACAAATCATAATTTTATGGCTGCAAGTCAAAATGCTTTTTTGGTACGTGAACCCAGTGAACGTTAAAAAGTATCAAATATGGCCATCATAACATTATGATATGACTTATGAATTATGATTATAAGTCAAATTTACGTTGGTCAGAACAAGTTACCATCCCATCAAAAATAAGTAACTCAGACAGTCTAAGTCTCAGTTGGAAGTAAATACGTTGGACCGGCATTCCAGAGGAATCTCGTGACGACCAAAGTCTTTCGCAGTTGATTTTTTCTATGATAAGCACATGTGTGACGACATCGGCATCGTAATACTAAAATAAAAGTGAGAAGAACATAGCTATTTATCAGTTCAATAACCTTATAAAGTATCAAACATAGCCATTATATGACTCAACGCTACGATAATAACATCCCATCAATATCTAAGTCAGTAAGTCATAGTTTTAAGAATTTCTACTATCTCTATAAAAACTGACAAAAACTACTCCAAGTAGTCAATTATTCCACGCTGTATCAAATGAGTCATTTCATCTTGATATTTGAAAACCAACATTACACATAATGACTGAAGGTTTATAATAAAAAGTAGGTACCTTATTAGGTTTTTGTTTTGAAAAGACCTCTGCCGTTTAGAGAAAACGTTTAGTTTAGATCAATTTACAGATAACATTAGTTAATTCTACAATGGACGTATTTTGTATATCAAACCTTTAATAGGAGTTTATGCAACAGTAATTTAAATAACCAATTATTAACTTTTGCATGCAATCCTTTTTCAACGGTAACTAAATCATAATATGATTTAGTTATTAATATTATTAATTAAAAAAACTTCTTATTTGAGGCAGAACAAGGTTGTCGTTTGCCTCAACTAGAAATAAAAAAAAAACAGTTATGAAGTATTGTATCAAAATTGAAAAGATTCTTAATCGCTTAGCGATGTATGCTAAATTAATAACCATTCATGCACTATAAGTATGTATATTGAAATAAAGGTCAGGAATGAAGTCGTGAGTTTGGCGTTTGTATTCGTACAAAGGTAACTAGGGTACTGTACGAAAAATTGGCAGGTTGATTCTTTGAAGCCGTTAGCCATAACAGTTTGAAATTGGAACGGTAGTTCGCTTTAATTGCGAGTTCCGCGACTTCAGTTTGAATTATGAAGCTGTTACGAAATTATTTATGCTTAGTATTAGGTACCTACTCCGGCGAAGAAGCTTGTCAGTCGTAAAATGCGCCAACTCTTTGCATCATTTTTTTTAATTTACCGTGTTTTTCTACTAAAGGTGGATTTAGACAAAACGAGCAAATGCTCAATTGCTCATTCTATCCCCCACTCTACGAAATCAACGAATTTCGACGAATCACGTTTTGTGTAACGAACGAATTTCGTAGAAATAGAAGAGCATTCGCTCGTTTGGTCTAAATCCACCTTAACACACTGGCCTGCTATCGCGAACACCAAAGTTCGTAAATTTCGGGATTTTGTCTCTTTCACTCCAACGAAGGCGCCATATATGTGAGAAAGAAATATCCCCGAAATTTGTGGATTTCGTGGTAAGGCCGCTGGCTGGCCAGCCAGAGTGCGAGTTTAAGTACCTACGATTAACACCGATTCATTTTGAGCATCTGTCTTTGTCATTCCAAAGAAGGTATCATCGGAGTGACAGAGACGAATTTAAGATTTAAAATTTTCGCGGCGTTCACAAAATTGTAGGTAGCAGATTTTTTTTCTCTCTCTTGATAATGTCAGATGATTCGAAAATGCTTATTAATAAGCTTACTTGAATAAAGAATAGTTTGACTTTGACTTTGTACGCCTAAACAAAGCTATACATGTTTTTATTCGAAATTTGCTGAGTAGAGCAAAATATGAAATGGATGAATATTTCTCTTTGACACTTTTCGGATAAAAATATAGTTACCTAATAAAAGTAACGTTTATTTTGTAAGTATTTTCTTCGTTTCACACGTCAAAAATATTTTACCTCGCGCTTAGTCCCGTAGGAAATCTCTTTCAGGTCCAAAGGGAAATTGCTCTTTCGAATTTTCGCCGTTTCTTGAAAACTGTGACCTGTTTTGAAACAGAAAATAAAGTAGCTAAATAAACTTTACGGTAGGCGAAATAGTTTTTTTCTTGTGAATGAAGTAGAAGATGTTAAAGACAGATTCACATGAGAAGAACCTAAAAAATCGTCTTCCAAAACTTTTTAGCTCTTTATAATTGGAAAAAGTTTATGGAAAAGGATCCAGTCCATAAAAATCTGTCAATTCTATTTAAATCTTATGTCAAAAGGCAAAGTCATTTATTTTAGTGACAAACAGAGTTTGGATATTTTTCGCCTGCGACCATAATATTATGATTATGACATGGACGTCTAACGCCAGCTCAAAAATGCCCGCAAAACGAATAGGCTACTTGACCCATTTTTCAAGTTTGTCGTATATTATATTATTAATCAATATCAGATTAACGGAAAAAAAATATAAATATATTTTTTCGCGACCTAGAAAACCGCAAAATATATAATATATACAAATAACATTTAATTTACTCATAAATAATTAGAATTCTATGGAAAGAAAAAATCTGCAAGTTCACCATCGGTCCAAACCACCATTTATACATTATAATAATTTTACGAACGTGGGCAACTATCATACTGAAATTACCCCAAAATTTTGGGTAATTATACCCTCCCTCGAACAATAACAAAGTCACTGAATTATTTCCCTTTTCCGAGTTAATTATGGCCCAAATGCTTTCTAATGACTAGTATTTTTATCAGTTTACATTTTAAAATGGTTTGCTAACAGTTTCATTTAGAATTAGACTGAAAAACACTATATTTACCTGCGAAAGGTTATGTCAGCAATTTTTCGCTCGTTTCTACTTTTACAGCCTAGTACTTCGCATCGCACCATATCTAGAAGATAAACACAGATGAAATTGTTCAAAATAAGCCTTGGGATAAGTTGTTTGTGTCCACTTTCACATTGAAAACATTTAATTTCACTCCCACCAGACGTAAGTGACGTATTCAACGCATTTGTCTGTCCCGTAGATGCTAAGTGACTGACACGCAAAAAATAGTGGCACAGTGATAAGGACGGACGATTATCATTCCTTTTCACTTCCACTAGTTAAAAGTTTCATAAGACCATCCCTTTCGTTCTTGCTGTTATTATTAAGTTGTCAAATCCATATTAATCCTACATTCATGGAAAACAAACATTTGACATGTCACTTATGTTATGTTACGTCGATGTCACAGCAAAGCTACATGCCTACATGTCCATGGCGAACTTCACTCGTATAAGATTCGACATGAAGTTAGTTTAAGATCCTATGACATCACATCATGGCCGACACCGTTTTCAGAGTACGAAATTAAAAAAAATAAAACAAATTTTTCAATAAAAAATATGTACCCATCAAACACTTTTAATACACCGTAATCGAAAAATATTGATCTTTTCAATAAGTACTACGGAAAATAATAATTTATTGCACTAAATTTGATATGAGTCAAGTAGCCTATTGTCCAATTGTGCCAAGATGGGCAGTACATGACACTTTTCTTAACTCCGCGCATAGGTATATTTCGGCGCAACATATTTGACATATGTTCATAGCCAATCAGAACTTTAATGGACCAATGACAACAATTTTTTAACTTTTATCAACCTTTTCTAGGTTGATATCGAAATTCATTACCGTGATGCATTGAAGAAGGGGGGACACTTGTCAACTAAAATTCAGGACCGTTTTTGAAAGGCAATTTAGTATGGCGTGCGGCTTCCATGTTTTATTTGTTCGTAGCTTTTCGCTAAACTACGTCCAATTGTGAGCACCATTAGAGTGCAAATTATTCCGGTAAAATTTCGAATGCCAAGTAGAGTAAGTAATAAAATAGTGAATAAAATGAACAAAGAAAGCTAATTAGAGAAGATTCTATGATTCTCATCATCATCATCATCATCATCAGCCTATGATAGTCCACTGCTGGACGTAGGCCTCTCCTATCTACTATGCGTATAGACGCATTAGGAGGTAAATGCCCATAATCGCCACGCTGGGCAAGCGGATTGGCGATCGCAGTAATGTGTCCACTATGATGACGCTGCTGCCCATCATCAATCTTTTATCAAATAACAGTCTGTGACACTTCAATCCCTTAGTCGACTCTTACGACACCCGCAGGAGGAGTTGGGGCGGTGACAAATGTATTCTTACTGCCGTCACCACACGGCTGATTGATGATTCTGTGGCCGAGTATTTTGTAGATTCGCTTTTACTTTGAGAACATGAGAAATGAGACGGTAATTAAAACTTTATTATATGCGGGTTGTGCTAAGTAATATTAAATGTCTTAATTATCTTTTAATGTTAGTAGTTGTGGTTGTCCTCATATTTATACAGGGTGACATCTGAATCGTGGTGCAGGAGTGAAGAGGATACTAGGGGCAGTCACGCTGAGTAACTTTCACTATGGAGACAACCAAAAAATCGCGAAAAATAAATGAGTTACTTAGTTGATATGCTTAACTATCAATTAATTCATAATTATGAGATTTTCTTGCGATTTCTTGGTTGTCTCCATAGTTAAAATGCCTGAGTGACGGTCCTTAGTACTCTGTTCTGTTCATTCCTGCCCAATCAAGAAGTTACTCTGTATAGACACTGATATAAACTCATTATTTTTCATTTGTCAGCCTCCGTAGCCTAGTTGGTAGTGACCCTGCCTACGAAGCTGGAGGTTCCGGGTTCGAATCCCGGCGAGGGCATTCTTTGTGTATTTATTTATCACAAATGTTTGTTCCTTGGTCATGGCTGTTTATGTATTTAAGTATCTATATGTATCTATCTATTATATATATCGTCGCCTGGTACCCACATCACAAGCCTTAATTAAGCTTACCGTGGGACTAGGTCGATTTGTGTAAGATGTCCCAAGATATTTATTTATTTATTTATTTATTATTGGCTATTAAAGCTTTTATTTGTTAACTAAGCTATTATTTGTATCTTTTGTGTTTTATGTGTATCTGTGGTTTATGATTCAATAAATTATATAACATCATTATTGGTAATACAAATTACAAGTCACAATTTTCATATATATTATGTTATGTTCACCAATAGCAACATACAGTATATATACAGGCAGAAAAAGTTACAGAAATTATAAAAGGACAAATCTCAAAAAGTAATCAGTAGGCTTATAATGGTGTCTAATCGTTTGTCGTTGTTGCCGTCAGGTTCTAACAAGTATGTAAGGGCGAAAGTGATGCATAGTACGATAAATAGATAAAACGGGACCATCATAAGCCAGGTAACAAAAAGGACATTTCGATACAGGCCTACTACCGCGAAAATCGAAATTCGTAAATTTCGAGGATTTTTCTCTGTCACTCCAACGAAGGCGTCATTAGAGTGAGAGAGTCAAATCCTCGAAATTTACGAATTTCGTTTTTCGCGGTAGGGCCGCAGACTTTCTGGGACATTTTGGGAAATGTGGTAGATCCTGCTCAGCATCATTCCAGAATCGAAGACAATCCAAATGTACACACTCCTTAAGAATAGTTCAAAAACAAACTAAACTTGTGTAACAAACATGATGTAAAAGGCAAATTGATACAATACCAATTACCTTACAGCTCTCGTAAAACAATAATAAAACTCAGATTCAGTGAAATGCCTCGACGCCATATTGGAAGCCAGCCAATAACATGTTCGAATTTAATGCACTCCACGCCCAATATAATTTGATCTGCATTTCTTTACTTAAGGTGCATGCAGACCAAAAGAAAACTTCACTGAAAATCAGCGTCGCGAAATGTGCCCTGTGGCTCATTTCGTGACACAAAAGCTGAGTGCAGCCCAGTTAGCGCAATCTGTTTTTATATGTTGTTATTTATAGTTACCTATTATAAGTTGTATTGTGCTAATAAAGTAAATTTTCTTTCTTCAAAATTTTTAACCGACTTCAAAAAAGGAGGAGGTTCTCAATTCGACTGAATTTTTTTTTTGGTAGTTTGTTGTTACCCGATGTCTCCGATAATAGTGAACCGATTTTAAAATTTATTTTTGTGATCGAACGTGTATTACCCCGATATGGTTCCGTTGGCACCAAGTTTCGGTCTGATGATGGGATCTTGGAGAAATCGAGGGATCTCTCCAATTGTTATAGGTACATGTATGGCGCTTTTGGTAATATTCATTCATTTACAAGAATTTGCATTCAGAAAGTAGGATTTGAGGAAACCAATGATGGAAGCAAATCGGGAATCTTGGAGAAACCGGTTGAAGTCGGTTTTTTAAATTTTTAATTTTCTAAAAGAGCATTCGCTGTTCTATCCCCCTACTCTACGAAATTCGATCGTTGCACAAAACATGATTCGTTGATTTTGTAGAGTGGAGAATAGAACAGCGAATACTCTTTTGGTCTGCATTGCATGCACCTTTACGCTTGCTCCGAACATCGAAAATCGGAATTTCGATAAAGATGCATTTCGACCAAACGAGCATTCGCTTATTCTATCCCCCACTAGGCAATTCGTTCGTTGCACAAAACGTGATTCGTCGAAACTCGTTGATTTCGTAGTGGATAGAAAGAGCGAATGCTCGTTTGGTCTAAATGTACCTTTACTGTGTCTCTAATCTCTATTGGTAAATGCAAGAGCGATAGAGACAAAGATAACGAACGGTAAATTTTCTACGTTCCCGCGTTTCGTCGCTATACGTATTAAACCTCGGTTCTACCGCGATCCATTCATGGATATATAACCTTTCTTTCACTCCGAATACAGGTGATTTTCCCATCAAGTGAGTATTGCAAATACGAGGTTGTGTAAATAGCGACGGTTTGTAATTCAACGGGCAACTAGGGAGGTCTCTTCCAAATGGCCGAACGTAGGAGTTCTAATTTCAAATAGTGAGCACAAAAACAAAGGAGCGACAGATTGCCATGTTTAGCAATAAATTTTGAGGCATATTTGCAAGTAAGTAAGATTGTTTTTGCGTTGTATTTGTTTGGCGAATTGTTACGTTTTAGTTTTGTAAATTCTGACTTGTACCGGTGATTCTATATTAATTGAAACTGGCAACTTTGTAGCGAGTAACTTTTGAAACATTTTTTTAGTACAGATGGTGCCTTTTTTAGGCTCTAGTGCGAGAAGTGGGTCATTTTACGTCAGGTCCAACTTCGGAGGGCCATCTGTACTCTGTACTAAAAAACGTCGTACGATCGAGACACGTGCAAAAAGGAAATTCGTAACTACGTGTCGATTTAAAACATCGCCACTGTTTCGAATTTCATGTTTTTCGCACTTGTGTCGTAATGTACTATTTTATTTCAGTAGACTGTTTCCATAAACTTATTTTTTCAGCTTTTAAAATGTGCAACAGCTGGTTGCTTTATTATTAATCACCAAATAAAAAAAAATATAAAAAACCGACTTCAACAGATTTCTCCAAGATACCATCATCCACAGTAGGTGATTATTGAGCGTTTCGAATCTTCGATCGAAACTCTCAATAATCATGATTGATTCGTGTGTTAGGATCACGTCGTCATTTGTTAGTGGTTATAAACAGGTTTAAATGAGTTTCCATTTCATTGTACAGAAAATCATCACATCGCATAGACGTTAGCAAACTTACAAATTATGAAGTTTGTAAAGCAAGCACAGTCATTAGATTTATATAAAAATTATTCAGTTTCCAATAATAAAGTATATTTACGGCACGGTAAACTTTTACCAAGCACTATTCGATGTCTAATATGCGGTCCTTCTAACTGCGGAAAAACGAATTTAATTATCGGACTTCTAATGCATGACAACGGATTGAGGTTTCAAAATGTGTATGTTTATTCTAAAACTTTGTTTCAACCGAAATACTTATTTCTAGAAAAAGTTCTTCGTCGGGTACCTGGGGTTTCGTTTTTCAAATACAATGAAAATGAACAAGTTTTAAATCCAAATCAAGCAAAACCAGATTCAGTCATGATATTTGATGACATTGCATGTGAAAAACAAAACAACGTTCGAGATTATTTTTCTATGGGACGTCACTGCAAAATAGACAGTTTTTATCTTAATCAAACGTATAGCAAAATTCCTAAACAATTAATAAGGGATAACGCAAATCTTATTATTCTTTTCAAACAAGATGAAACTAATTTGCGTCATGTATATAATGAACATGTAAATACAGATATGCCTTGGTCTCAATTCAAAGAAATGTGTGCTAAAATATGGTGCACACCCTATAATTATTTAGTTATAAATAAAGACTGTGAAAAAAATAAAGGATGCTACAGATTGAATTTCGACACGTTCATTATTCTTAATTAATATTAGCATATAAAACCTAGCACAATACGATGCTCATCATTTAACATTTTAATTTCTTCGAAGAAACAACATTAATTGCGGTAACCATGGAAAAAGATACTAAACGAGAGATTATTAAGTCGGCAGATGCTGTTAAGCGTAAACTTAAAATGTTGCGTGATATGTCTACTGAAAATCAGAACTTTCTCGAGTCAATTCTTAAGCCGATCACTCAACCTCTCAATCAAATAGCTGATCGAAGTGCTTTAGACGGAAGAAAGAAGCATGTATCTGATATTAGCCCTGATTACCATAGTACACCGAAAAAAGTAAAGTATGATTTGAGTGACACTAAACCAAGTTCATCTCATGATGACACGGTTTACGAATTAAACCGTCCAACTACTAAAGACGAAAAACTTCAACAAGATGAAGAAGATGCTTCGGATTTGAGTGACAAGAGTGAAAAAGAAGACGATGAGTCTAATATGGTTACTTCCGATGAGGAAACTTTTGAGAGCATTTCCAGTTTAGATCGAAACTATTCATCTCCGCTTTCATTTTCTGCAAAAGCATTTGAAGATGTGCCTTATGGAGTCAGACTCGAAAGAGGAAAACTTATGATGGGAACACAGAGAGTATATGTATCAGACCAAACAATTACTATTAATGCTAATACTTATGACAAAACACCAGGTCTAGTCCAATTACTGTTTAAAAAAACACCAGATTTGGATTTAGTGACTGAAGTCGATAAAGAAAACTACAAATTAATATTGAATCAAACAAATGCTCATCACAGAGACTTTGACTCAAAAAAACCAATCAAGAGTAACAGAGGTGTCAAGTATTTGCAGATTATTAAACCCTTATTTAAACACGTCAGAGTTTGTGAGAGTACAGAGAATCTTGCTATTGGTGACGGTTTAAAATGTCTTTTAAAGAAAGTGAAGCCTAATATAGATTATGTGTATTGGGATGATCCAAACGAGTTAGTTGATAGGCTGAAGTTATTAATAGCTTCTCGAGATGCCGGTAATACCGGTCTTGATAACGAGATTATATCGATAATTGAGGAATTACGAGAAAGTAACATAATTCAATAAAACAAGAGTTTTGTTTATTATAATATCAGTTTACCTTGATACACAGTCAATAGCGGACGGATTATGAATATCGACAAATTTGGACACCACGTTCATAAGCGATTGCGTGTAGATCAAAGTTCTGATGCATTACAGAAGACGCAAAGCGGAGATTACAATTTACGGTCAGCAAGACTTAAAGGTTTAACATCCCCGCTTACGAACGATGAAGCGGTTAATAAGGAATATGTAGATCATATAAATAAATCTATTCAGACTAATTTGGCTAATATCATACTTCGCCTTCAACACGTAAACTCTAGTTTGAAGGAAATTGAGACAAAGTTTTGCACCAAAGAGGAGGTTATGAAAATTTTAAAGGAGAGTAAACAATGAGCAAGCAAGATATTGTAAACGAAATTCATAAAGATGCAAGAAGAAATTTTAGGCGCTGCCCGGTGATATTAAGGGGCATCAATGATTTGTGGCAAGCTGATTTGATCGATATGATTAAATTTAGTTCCGTAAACAAGGGATATAAATATATTTTGGTTGTTATTGACTGTTTTTCCAAATATGCGTGGGCTGTACCTGTAAAATCAAAAACTAAAACAGAAATAGCGCAGGCGTTACTGAATATTTTGGGTTCTAATCACATTCCACGAAATTTACAAACAGATATGGGTAAAGAGTTTTACAACGATGTATTTCGTAAGTTGATGAGAGAAAAACATATAAATCACTACTCTTCGTATTCCACGAAGAAAGCTTCTATTGTAGAACGACTAATAAGAACATTAAAAACCAAACTGTACAAACATTTTAGTTTACTTGGACACTTTAAATGGATAGGAACTCCACTAAATAATATAGTTAAAACCTATAATGAGACTAAACATCGGACAACTAAATTTAAGCCGGATGATGTAAATCATACAAATGAGCATGTTGTCAGAAATAACATCTTGAACAAACAAAAAAACGTGTCTCAGAAAGAAATTAAGCTTAAAATTGGAGACTGTGTAAGAATAAGTAAGCACAAATCAGCTTTTAAAAAGGGATATACTCCAAACTGGTCTACAGAACTGTTCAATATTACCAAAGTTAAAAATACCAAACCAGTAACCTATAACATTGAAGATTATCGTAAAAATAATATACTCGGCTCGTTTTATAAACAAGAACTGCAAAAAACGGCTCATCCTAATGTATATCTTATTGAAAAGGTTATAAAAAGGAGGGGAAATAAACTTTTTGTTAAATGGCCTTAGCGAGGCAGAAAATAGTTGGATAAACACAGTTGATTTAGTTTAATATAAATAAATGTAGTATTCTATTTCTCATCATTAAATAATAAGTGATGCAAGGAAGTGGACTTATTAACAGCGTGATAAATAACCTACCTTTTGAATTACATTTGCCTGGATATAACTATTGCGGACCAGGTACCAAACTTGAAGAAAGATTGTTAAGAGGCGACCGTGGCATAAATCAATTGGACGAAGCCTGCAAGCAACACGATATCGCGTACAGCAATCATTCGGACCTAGTTAATCGTCATAGAGCTGATAGAGAGTTAATAAAAATGGCAAAACAAAGACTTAATTCAGCAAATGCTAGCAAAGGTGAAAAAGTAGCTTCATGGTTAGTGAACAAAATTCTAAAAACTAAATTACGCGCTGGTGCTGGAATCAAAACATTTAAAAAGATCGTTTCTAAAATTCGATCGCATATTAAAAAGCAAAAACCAAAAGACGATACATCAACAATTAAGTGTGCATATAAAGCAGCAAGAAAGTTACTTAAAAAACATTCACCTATTCGTTTACCGCGTATTATCCCAATCCCGAAAACTGGTGGAATTCTGCCCTTAATTCCAATTTTTGCCGGGTTGTCTGCTCTTGGCTCGTTAGCTGGCGGTGCCGCTGGTATTGCAAAAGCAGTGAATGACTATAAATCAGCACAAAAGAACCTACAGGAGTCTGAACGCCACAATAAAATGATGGAGTCAATTGCTCTTGGCAAGGGCTTATACATAAAACCATATAAGAAAGGCAGTGGTATATTTCTAAACACAACAAAAAACTAGGCAGAAGGCTACCAAGGAGAGCTCTCACAAACATAGATCTAATTCAATTTGGAAGTGACATACCGTATTTCAGAGGTGTTTTCATGCGCGATAATTTACCAAAACGTCCAAGGCGCGTGGAGTGTGCAATTGTAAATTTAGATAGCTCTAAGAATAACGGGACTCACTGGGTAGCCTATGTGAAATTAAATGCGTATTGTGAATATTTCAATAGTTATGGAGATTTAAAACCTCCCGTTGAACTTATTACGTATTTAAAGGATTACGAAATTTTTTATAATTATTGTGCGTATCAAAAATTTGATACTGTAAATTGTGGACACTTATGTTTAAACTACTTAAGAAACTTTTGGAAAAAACAATATAAAATGTAAAGCATTACGTGAAAATTACCAGTTTACAAAATGTCGTTCACCTTATCTGTAACGGGATTGACTTCAACACTTACTACAAATTATTCTCCTCCTTTACAGTTGAAAGGAGAGTATGAGTGCGGACTTTTATATTTTTCAACTTTTAATTCAATACCAAACATTGACAGTAGAAATAATAAATTTTGTTATGGTGATAATGAATGCATAGAAATACCGGAAGGATCATATGAACTCGAAGATATTGGCGATTACATAAAAGATAATGTCAAAAATTGCACTTTCATATTAATTTGTAATAACAATACACTGAAAACGAAATTATTTTGTTCAAAAGACGTTCATTTTGAAAAGAAACACACGATCGGGAGAACTATTGGTTTTGGAAATGAAATACTTAAAGCTAATATAATAAACTGTTCACAATATCCGGTTAACATTATATCAACGACCGTCATACGGATCGAATGCGATATCGTTAGTGGTTCATTTGTTAACGGAAAACCTAGCCATATAATTCATGAATTTGTTCCTAATGTGCCACCTGGATATCGAATCATAGAAGTGCCACGAAACGTAATTTATTTTCCTGTGAACCAAGATACTATAAGTTCAATTAATGTGCGCATCCTTGACGCGAAAAACCAATTGATAAATTTAAGGGGAGAAGATATTCAGTTATATTTTCATCTCAAGAAAAAAGTGTAATGTTAGACTTTAATAAAAAGACGCACTGCCCATCTAGAAGTTTTAGTTTGAAAACAGCTGTGAAAAGGAAAACACCTATCAAATTAACAAAGGAAAACATAAAGTTTTTGAAACTAATTGGACTATTAAAATGAGTGAAATACTTGACGTTGCTGAGTCTTTTGCAGAAGACAATTCTATTGAAAGCTACGAAGTTCATTCATACAGACCTTATGTAACAACGTTTAATAACAATGATGAAATTCGGATACCTATTAATCAACAAGATTTATATGTCTTACCGTGTGCTAGTACCTTATATTTAGAAGGAACCGTTACGATAATAAACAGAGAATCGAAACTTAAAGTGAATAGCATTCAATTCACTAATAATCCATTTCTATTCCTGTTCCAAGATATTCGTTACGAATTGAATGGGGTTGAAATCGACAAAGTAAAAAATGTAGGTATCACCACCACCATAAAATCTCTGTTATCTATGAATAGTAACGAATCCTCGATGTCAAAGGCATGGGGGTGGGACTTGAATGGTACAAAAAATACGCACGACGGCCGATTTGCTGTGTCGTTGCCTTTAAACAAAATTTTAGGGTTTGCAGAAGACTTTAACAAAATAATAATAAATTGTAAGCATGAGTTGATTTTGCTACGAAGTAATACAAATTTAAATGCAGTACAACTTAACACAAATGAGGTATTAGAGGATATTGTTATTGACAAAATTGTTTGGCGCGTGCCACATATTAAAGTATCAGATCGCCAACGATTACACATGTTAAAGTTGATAGAAAAGGACCGTCCGCTCAACTTAGCTTTTAGGAATTGGGATTTATATGAGTATCCACTGTTACCCAAAACAACTAAACATACTTGGGCAATCAAAACATCATCTCAGTTAGAAAAACCACGGTTCGTTGTGTTAGCTTTGTCGACCAACAGAAAAAATAATTCTAATGAGGATTTCTCAAGGTTTGATCATTGTAATTTACGCGAAGTCAGAGTATTTTTAAACTCTACTTATTTTCCATACGAAAGTTTAAATGTGAAATTCGAGCACGACAACTATGCAATATTATATGAACAATATACAAGGTTTCAACAGTCATACCATGGACGTCGTGCCGAACCGTTGTTAAACATACACGACTTTAAAAAGTGTGCATTATATGTTTTGGATACTTCAAGACAAAATGATCGTTTGAAGTCGGGACCTATAGATGTGAGAATAGAAATCGAGAGTGATTCAGAAATTCCTGATAATACATCTGCCTTTTGTTTAATATTTAACGATTGTATTGTGGAATATAAACCATTGAGCAGTTTAGTTAAAAAAATATCATGAATATAAATAGCTACATTGTGGATATACAAGGCTTCAAGGATTGGCAGAATAAATTCATTATTAAAGAGTTGGCTCTGGCTACTGATGACTTCACTCTAGTGTTTTCAATAAAACCACCATATCCGTACTCACGTTTGTCACTCGAAGAACGTAGACACGTGTGCTGGATCGAAAAAACGTTTGGTTTTCGTTGGAGCGAAGGTCATATCGATTATAGACATTTTAAAAATATAATAAAGCCTTATCTTGAAAAAAAGAAAATATATGTAAAAGGCCTAGAAAAAATTAAATGGGTTCAAGAATTATGTGACAATTGTGAAGTAATTGACATCGCACAACAAGGTTGCCCAAACTTTTTAGTACTGTATAATACGTTCCTCAAACAAAAATATAAACTTTCTAGTTTTGAATATGTAATTGATAAGCACTGTTCATTAAAAAATGTAATTTGTATTAAGAAATGGATTGCTGAGAATGCTGATCTTTTTTGTAAATAAATTGTTAATTAAATACCTTATTTCTTTTATTTCATATCGGTTGTACCTCCTATCATAAGACTAGAAGTATACAATGTTCAGTTCGTATTACGAAACTTTGTTTCATAACATAATGCTCAATTATTTTAACAACATCAAACAGTTTAATAACAATACTAAGAATAAGAACTGAGCATTGAGAATAACGAGGGTTATAAAAAGAAAAACTCATTAAACGGTTAACATTTATTTCACTTGACAATTTCAATACACAGATATGTTTATTTTACATATTTATATTCAGTATTATAATTACGCTAAACCCAATCAATCAATAACTCTAATATAAACGAGCTCCGCGGTAGTAAACGCCTCACTTATTTATCATAGCTATTTTCATACGAGTAGCAAATACTAACATTTAGTTAATCAAACAGAAAGTATATCGATATCTAAAAATACGAAGCATGGCCCCAAGAAATAGTTCGAATATTGTCTTTTAATACAATTCGTTTGTCGTCGTTCGAGGATAAGGCAACTTTATTAAGAGATTGAGTAAAAATTTCGTGCTTTATAGATTTAAATAGCGTATTTTTCTTGCGCATCAATTCTTTGTTGAAGAGGATGTTTTTATAATCTCGAAATATGAGACTCTTAACCGCATGTGTCTTCGTACCTTTGGCTTTCTTTAACTGTTTTTCTTCGGTTTGAATGCAGTAAAGTTTTGACCTAAGACCGACAAATTCGACAATTAGTTGACCACCTAGTTCATCCTTAAATAATCCGGGTTCTTTTTTATTTATTTGTTGAATGCCATATATGTTGTTTACTTCGTAATTACTGGTGTCGAAAAGAGGTAGGAAGTTCAATTTCAAATCTGTATATATGTCATCTGTTTTAATAAAGTACAAAAAAGAATCTGTGTCAGTATAGCACATACTAACATTTTTTCCGTAATACGGTTTTATATGTGAATAGTGAAAGTTGTACATATGAGATTTTGATATTTCCAAAACAGTGAATCCTATATAGATTGGTTTATCAAGGGTAATTATTTCAGGGTTCATTTGAATGGCAACTAAATTTTCAGTAAACACACTTGCACTATGGAAATTAGGTCGCGCTATTAACACTTCAGCACTAGTTCTTTTCTTCGTTTTATTCGTACTATCGTTCCATTGATTAACCAACATCACGTTCGTCCTATTTTCTGTAGCTTCTAATGTTTTCCCGAATAGGCTGTTATTGAGGAGTTTATAGAAATTCATCTGAAATTCCGATTTAGCGTTTTTTCTCAACTCTGTATTTAACTCGATATACTGCTGAATAAATCGACTTTGTTTGAATTGAATAGCTCTATGGATCTTTTTAAGCTTTAATCCATGTCTCACGCAGGTTTTTAAATAAATGTAATGTATAACGTACTCATATTTGTCGTAAAGGTTTGGGATAAGTTTAGAAGTCTTAGATCCAGGAGGCGTAAACTTTTGAGGACAAAATGGAAAATCATTATGTAAATTATGTAGACTTTCAGGATACTCTAAATCTACTTCTAAAATATAACCGTGGGGACTGTCATCTGGAATTTCTAGAAAATTAATGTTTTCTATTTCATCTTTGTTCAATAACTTAAAATCGGCATATGGTAAATAACTGCACATTGCATAACCGTACAGGTTATTACAATCTATATAAAACAAAAACGAATCTGGAGCAGACGCGTTATAAAAGGGTAGATACTTATTATTTGCGCGTGCATATCTAGTGGAACAAAGACAAATACCTCCGCGGATACCTTTTTGAATCATTCTTATTATTTCGAGGTCACTTATGAGCTCTAACTGAACATCCGTAATGCGTAACATAGCATCAAAACTTAAACTTGGGGCTGTCATGTAAAAAGCGGGATCTAACTTATAGTTCACCAAAGAGGTCTGTCTGAAGTTCTCGAATATATCAGCTAACAACAGAACGTCTGTTTGAAGATATAAGTCTGTATAATGTCCTAAGGTCTTAAGGTTAAATACGTTCCATACACGCTTAGCATGCTCATAGGCAGAGTTTAGAATATTACCTTTGGTTAATGAGTTGTAAAAACTATGTTGGGGTGGTAATTTTTTTTCCTCATAAGCATCCCAAGAAGTAATGTAATCGTACGGATATACACCTTTTACTCTAAGAAGATCAAATTGGTGACGGACAGGAAAAAACCTCTCTAAGTGTACAAAGTCATGGTCATTTAAATCTACTGCTAATTTTTCCAAACTAGTTCCTAAAAATTTGAAAGAGTCAACGAAACGCACTGGCCAAAACTCATTTTCACCTATTTGCAAGAATTTCGTGAATGATATGTAATTTTCCTTATTTTTCGCAATAACTTTTAAACCGCCTTTCATTTCTCCTAACTCACGAATAAACAAATGGCAGTCGTAACCCGATAGATTATGAAAAAAACAGCTAACAAACCTTGGAAGGCGAAATTGGATATTACAAAACGAATGAGCAGCGCCTCTAAAATGGCCAGTTAAATGACAATGATCTCTTACTTTATCATCTAATAATAATTTATTACAAATAAAGCAACACTTTGCTTTCTGAAACTGAATCTCCTCTTCCGCCGTAAGTTTTAATGGCGAGGGGTGCTTATAAATTTCACTAATCAAACCTATATCCTTTTTTAAATATTCGAGAAATTTTTGTACACAATCTTGCCCTCGATAACTTATATATTTATTAAGGGAATTGTCATAGGAACATACAATATAATATGCGAATGCAGCCGGGATATGTTTCCGTAACGAGCTAGTACATTTCGAATCAAATACGTCAGACGAGATCGGTTGTAATATGCATTCAAAATCTGCATATACTACAAAAGGCATAGGTTGCATTCTTTCATAGTTTTTAAACTGAATAAAGGAACCAGGATTTGGTAAATGGGTTGCAACGCGGCCGCATATGTGTTTGTTTAATTTATCTGCGGTGTGGAAAAACAACAAACATTCTTCGCAAAGAAATATTTTCCCGTTGTGTTTAGTTAACTGTTTTTTTAAAAGACGTGCTAAATTTTTTATTAAGCAATAATGTGATTGGTTACCATTTTCCAACATTAATAAATTGACATGATGTTTTTTCCTTTTGTCTGTTTTGTATAGCGGGCCTACGACCTGGTTTTTTCTTAATCCGTAAACATTAACACTTATATTCCTGTTATTTTTTTCGAATATTTTGATGTCAGAGAGACTAACTGGAAACGACATGTTTTTTGTGTTTAGGTGCTTTTCAAAACGTGGATAAGAGGATATTCGATCCTGATTCTTTTGTACGGGAAATAAGGCCGCAATTATACACCATAAAAAACAGTAATTGTCACTATTTTTAATATTAACGCAAGCCCTCTTAAGTTTAATGGTTTCAGGCAACTCTAAAAATTTAGAAGCTCTTAGGGGATTATATTTGTTAATATTTACTTCTAAATATAGGTTTCGCATAAAACTCCAACCGCTGTCCCTTTCTTGAAATTCGTCAATTTTCTTACATAAAGTATCTGACATCAATGAGAATATTTCTTTGAAATCATAAATTTGATGTATGATTATATTCTTCGTAGCAAATGATTTAATTTCATTTGTCTCATTTTTTGGTAAACAGAATTCAGCAAACAACTCAAAATTAACCTTTATCGACCCGAATGACGCCCGTCTAGCTTCTAGAATTTTTCGAACTAGGCCCCGAATAGCCTTCAAAAACCTATCCGGTGTTTCGAGGAGTGAAATTTTCGGACCACGTACTCTGTACGATGCAATCCTACTGCGAAAGGCACTACTAATTTTTTCAATATCAGGAGTTAGTTGTATAGAATTGTTATTTTTATGTAAGATTGATCGTAGGTGGGCAGAAAAGGCTTTACTTGGGATACTAATATCACACACGGAACAAAATATTGAACTATGCTGCATTGTACTTGCTGTTATATTACACGAGTATTATAGAAACTGGGTTTAGATAGTAAGGAAATAGCCTTGAAATTGTTAATGATTAATTTTATCTGGAAAAAAGGTGCCTTCATCTGTAAAATCTTGCTTACAAAATTTAAGCAAATTATTTACGCCATCTACGGCGGGCGAATTCGAATCAAGTCGATACTTTAAATTAATCAAGGCTTTCTCCCAACGGTCTTGAGGCGTTACGTTTTGAATATCAGCTACGTTATACAATCTAAGTTCAACATAAAGATCACCCGTTAAGGAAGCTGAACGTCGCACGTGGCCTCCGGGAACGCGCCGCGACAGCACCGACGTCAAGGTTCCGGCACGGCGATGCGCCTCTATCGCCTGGTTATCATCTCCCCAATTGGTAAACCACCCATGTTCGGAAGGAGGCGGCACTAGATGAGCACTCGATTTCTTCTCTGAGGCTTTCGGCTTTGTTTTTTTACTGAAATAATAGCATTTAAACATTAACATTTTTTACATTCTAGGTTTGTATGGGTATAATATATGTTACTGTAACACTTCATAATTATTTTAAACGATAAATAATACCTCTTATTTGCGGGCTCTTTCACTCCAGTTTGTTGGGGGCCGCCGTATTCGTCCTCGTCATCTACCATCCAACCGTGGTCCGCATTAGGTTTTGGCTTACGTGGAGTGATTTTCCTCTTCACCGTTTTCTTTTGTGGAACTCTATAACAAAGAATAAATATAATGTTAGGTACCTACAACACATAAATCAATCACGTTAAATTACTAGAAAATATGAAATACATGCCTTATAGTTTCGGTTTCATCTGTCGATTCAGTTTCTCGGCTATTGGTACATTTTACGTAGTATTCGCTGTCAGACCTGTAAATGTAAATAATTTGATAAATTACTTAGGAGTCCT